>JAUTDX010000072.1:0-27290 GCA_030844895.1 Ambrosia x helenae
ATTCCCACGGGCGGGGTTTTTACCACGAGGCGCGTGACATACCAGGATCCAAGTCAACGGTCACAATAAATGACAACTAAATGTAAAAGAAACGTAAACCATTCATTAAGTTTTCAAAATATAACTAACAACAGCGGAAGCATTAAACATCTGAACAACTAAGAAACATAGACATTCATAAGTTCGACAACGTTGGAAAACCATGCAAGTGAAACCCTAGACGCCGTGCGACACCGTGCGCCTTCAACAGCTGCTACCTTAGCGACCGGAGAAAACATGCTAAAAACGTCAGCACAAAATGGTGGTGAGTTCACAGGTTTTTTAGTAAAGCGTTCCCAAAAATTTCCAAAAGTTTCCAAAGGTTTAAAAGTTCCATCAAAAAGTTTCCAAGAGTTTCCAAATGTTACCAAAGGTTACCAAGAGTTTCCAAAATTACCAAAAGTTACCAAGAGTTTTTCAAAGTTACCGTTATGCTAAAAGGATGCCAACCTAGGCATATGAAACCACTCATACGATACCAAGTGCATGACACTTGTGTGCAACTGAACTACTAACCCAGGCATAAATGAACTACCGAACCCCCGGTGAACTGAACGGCTGAGCCCAGCCAATCGAACTACCAGACCACGGCTAACTGAACTACCGTCCAATGGTAAAACTGAACTATCGTACAGTAAGATCACAAAGTAACACTAGCATAACATGATTAGTATGAAAACAAGTACGTAGCATGTTTCTCCCCCAAAAACATAAACACTGAAAGAGGGGTCGTGAAACTCACCTTAGGTTGCGTTTTCAAATAAAAGACTAATCCGACACGTGTTCGATAACCGAGGGTTAACTAGTCCCCATTGTCCAGATCTTGACTAAGCGTGTTTAAAAGTGTGTTTTGAACGTCAACCGGACACACCAGACAGACCCAACATCCCGTTGTTGACCATTACATCAACTAATCAAGTACAAAAGGTTAACACACAAGTTTCAAGCATAACACACTTAGTTTGCATAAAAAATCGCATATACGAAGTCGTAAGGTCGAACCGGAAGATTTTCTGGGTTTGGTTCGTCCCCTAGGTCCCTTGGTTCGACCCTCATGGTGTTCATTCAACCTATTCACAAGTTCATTCGACCCTAACACATGTTTATTCGACCCTAACGTATGTTAATTCGACCCTAACACGTGTTAATTCGACCTAAATGGTGTTCATCGACCCCAGGCATGCTCATTTGACCTATTTGAGGTTCATTCGACCCCACGAAGGGTCGAGTCAGTTTCAGGTTCGACCCTTTTGCTGCAAAACTTCATAAAACGCACCAAAAACGCATCTAAACAGTTCGAAAACATCACGAAACATCACCAATCGCAGCAGTCAACTATCATTAACCTATTCCCACAAAACCCTACCAACTTTATCCCAAAATCCGTCCGTTTTACAAGTTACCCAAAATGGCAAATTATGGAGATTGTCACATCATATGCATGCAATCTTTACCCGATATGGAAACTTATCGAAATCATCTATCAATTAGCTCAACATGCTCAAATTATCATGTGTAAGAAAACCCCTAATCATTTCATCAACAATAACAACATGAATCAAACCTTAGATCTAACAAAAAACCCCCAAAATGAGCAAAACATCATCAATAACCAATTGTGACCCATCTCAATCATAAATCATCATCAACAACAGTCTTAGATCATTATTATAACATCTACACAACAGTCAATCATCAATCAATTCCATACAAGTTCATAACACATCAATTAACATCATTAACACATGTATTTTGCATGAAAACTCATTGTTTATGAAAAGGTTTTGTTTAGAAAGATGTTAGAAAGGTTTTTTATCCATGAAAACATATTTGAATCAGATCTGGACACTTAGGTTTGACAAAAACGAATCAAAATGAATGAAAATGGTTTTAGATCAAGAACACACCTTGAATCTTCTCTTGTTTTGTGATATGGAAGATGGTTGTAGGTTAGATTATGCAAAACAAGTTAAAAAAATCCTTCCTCAGTGATTGGAGTCGAGAGAGAGTGTTTAGAGGCGACTAGGGTTTGTGAATGATGAAAAGTTGTAAAGTGTAGTATTTATAGTTTAGTTTCATTTGACCCTTTACAGAGGTCGAATGAGAGTATTCATGCTTGGTTCGAACCCCCCTCTGGGTCGAACCATATTTCTCATTTTCCCAAATTTCCAGTTTTGTCGTTTAAACGCGTTTTAACATATCCTAACACACGAACATGCAATCCTAACATATGTTAAGCATATACAATCATGTAGAACATATAAGCATCACTTAAACAAGTATCCACACGTTACTCATCATATACGAAGCAGTTTCAAGTTTATCATCCGATCCAATTATGTAAGTTCACCAACAACGGGACTCGAGACTCGTGTGTGTGCAAAAAGGTGACCCCAATGATCCCCGGATCATTGAACCATGGACAATATGTAACATAACCCCACTTAACTGACCCCGTTAAGTATGTTAAATGAATGTCTTCACTAAGGTCGACTCATATGTTAGAAAATGTTACCCTGAGTTTGTCGGGTGTCACATCATGCTTGTAAGATAATGAATTCGTTTAGTCAATCATTAATTAATATGTGCAAACATGTCTTAAATAAGCTCATAGTCATCTAGGTGCAAAAGTTTAGGCTTCGGGAACCCACGAAGGAAACGATTTGAAGTAAAAAGGGAAAGAGTGAAGGTAAGTCATAATCGTGACTTTAAACTTGATATTATATGTTGAACGTTTTTTGAAAGTCAATCAAATTCTATGGTCCTCATATAGTTGTGTAATTGTGAACATGTAGGTCGAGTGAGTAAAACTAAGTAAAAATTGTTCTTAGAGCCATAGACGCAAAGGTATAGCTACAACGGTAACACGTGCAAGAAAAATTCGTATTATATCCATAACATTGGGTAAACAATCATTTGATGTTACAAGACTTAGCGGGGATCATAGGAAAACAATCATTTGACCATATTTTTCTCGGAACCCTAGATGAATGGGTTGCCCAAGTTTGCCGGAACCCGTTAGCCACCAACACACACACACACACTCTCCCCCTCTACCTCTCCTCTCTCGCTCTTTCTCCCTCTCCCTCTCTCCCACACTCTCTCTTTCTCTCCCTCCCCCTCTCCCTCTCTCTCTCCCCCTCTCTCTCCATCTTTCTCCCTATCTCTCTCTCCCTTTCTTTCTTTCTCTCTCCCCATCTCCCCCTCTTTCCTTCTCCCTCTCTCCTGTTTCTCTCTCTCTGCCGCCTCCCTCTGTATAGCTGGTTTCTCTCTCTACATGCGCATGTAAGGCTTTCACAATGGAAGCAACAAAATGTTTTCAAAATGGACGGTTGGATTACAATAAGTGTGGTGTAGTTGTGTCTAAAAATGAACGGTGTAGACTGTAATCCATGTGATGTATTTTAAGATGCATGAATTGTGGTGTAAGGAGTTTTGATTGGTTAGTGGTGAGTGATGCGGATCAAGATATTTGGCGTTTAGATTTGTAGAGTAACATTTAGACGGTGGAGATTGTGTAGTTGTATAAGTGTCTTAATTTTAAGACACATGAGATATATGCTTTATATATAGTAATATATATAGGATTGGGATCATTTGAGAACTCACTCCAGTTGTGAGAACTTGAGAACTCGTATGGGCCAATCACAAAGTGACACATAAGCTGGTTGTGTATATTATATTCATGGGCATTATTTTCCATTGCATATTATTATCTCTCATTAACAATCATCAAAATTATGTTTAATAATATAATAGAGCATTAGTACCTTACACATTGTCTGTCAAGTTTATTATCCCTAGGTTTTTTTCCGCGCCCACATTACTATAATAAACTGATCTCAATAATAGACATATATACTCACACACAAACACCTTTTTCACAAACACATTAGATCATTTACGACCCGCAAATAACCAAGTAAACCCTAACCATTGTTTTCGTGAGCATGGATGATCCAAATGATGGC
This sequence comes from Ambrosia x helenae, assembly GCA_030844895.1. NCBI lineage: Eukaryota > Viridiplantae > Streptophyta > Magnoliopsida > Asterales > Asteraceae > Ambrosia > Ambrosia x helenae. Next base: position 4,011 of record JAUTDX010000072.1, read on the forward strand.
ACACACGGTATTGAATTCTTCACTGAGCAAGATCTACAGGATGTTGCTAGATTCCTTGCAGAAGGTCCACCGGAAAGTTCCGAAGCAGAGAATGGTTCATTGGAGAGCAATTTGCGATCGACACCTGACAAAGGAAAAAGGTGGTCGATGAGTCAGAAGAAACGATTGGTGGGGTTTTTTCACTCGAAGAAGGTAGTTCGTCTGCTGACCAAGTCAACATATCCCCCATTAGCCAACCGACACACGTTGAAGAAGATGGTAATGTTTCCTTTTTGAACCCTTTTCCTTTTTTTTCGTTAGGGGTGTTTTTGTGTATAATAATTTGTAAGTGTTTTTTCTGCTTTGGGTTTTTTTTTTTTTAATTTGTGTGTTTTTGTTTCTTGTTTTTTGTCTGTATGTTTTTGTGTGTACCATTGTATGGGACAGTGTATAATGTTTTTTGTTGCTATTTTCATATAAGATCACTGTTGTTTATAGCTCAGTTGTTGGGTAGTCATGGGAAAGTTTGTATTTACACTGGGTAAAGTCCCCAAAATGGCTCATTTAGTGTCATGGAAAGGTTTATTTACACTGGGTTTTATTTTTTTTCATATAAGATGAGTGTTGTTTATAACTTGTAGTGGAGACGTATAACAGTTTTTTATATTGGTGTAAACTTAGTGTCATGGAAAGGTTTTATTTTTTATTCTAGTGTGAAAGCTCCTGTAGACGTATAATGTTTTTTTTTTCTTTTTGTACGTTGTTGTTGTTTGTAGGATCTGGTTGCGCTTATTGGTTTACACCAAATGGTACTCGTTACTGGAAGCCAACAGTAGACGAGTCGCTAAAGCCGGACATGAAAGCTAAGTATAGGGAGTGGCAAGACGTGGTACAAATGTATGAGACGTATGCTAAGAATTGTGGCTATTCTACTAGAATTGGAACTGTAAAAAGGTTAAAGGCATCATCACCTATAGGTACATTCTGTGTTCCAAGTCAGGGAAACCCCAAACAAAAACGAAATTTGACTCCTTAGATGTAACTTCGTTAAAGATAAATCAGTCAACTTTCTAGGCGTGTGATTGCAAAGCCAGTATGAGAGCCAAGTTATGCAATGTTACGTTGATGCGGGAAATTTTTCATTTTGAAGAGAGCCACAATCACATGCTGGTCCCCTCGTACAACAGAGATTTAACCAAAATTGGGAGGAAGTTGGATTTTGCTACTAAGGAATTTATTCACCGTGTAAGCCTCAACAAGGTTGGCCCCTTAGTAGCACACAAGATGCAAGTCAGCTTAAAAGGTGGACACCTCAATGTGAAGGGCACCCATGTTGATTACAAGAACTTCGCCACGAGTATCCGCATGTTCATTAGCAATAGGGATTCGCAGATGATGGTTGACAAGCTGAACGATAGGGTGAAGAATTTGCCAAAATTTTCTTTTAAGTATAGCCTAGTCAATGGCAAGCTGAGATATGTTTTCTGGGCAGATGAGATATCCAAGATAAATTACCAAGCTTTCGGCGATGTACTTGCATTCGATGCGACTTACCAAACAAACAGGTCAAGCGAATACTTCTGTTTGTTTTTTTTTTGTTTTTTGTTTATTTTTTAGTGTATCTAGATGTGTTACAAAAAATTTTTACCAGGGCTCTTTTCAGTCTGTTTTTATTTTTATGTCCGTTTTACTTTTGTCCAGGTACAATATTATATTCGTCCCCTTCACTGGTGTGGACAATAACAAACGCTGTGTTACTTTTGGTGCGGGTTTGCTGTTTAATGAGACCATTGAGTCGTATTGCTGGCTGCTAAACACGTTTCTTGGAGCGCATGGGAAGCAGCCCAAGTTGGTGTTGACGGACCAGGATCCAGCTATGAAGCAAGCTGTGGCTGCTATTTTTACCGAGTCCAGGCATCGGTTATGTATGTGGCACATTATGAAGAAACTGCCCACGAAGGTACTAAGAGTTTTCAAATTTTTTCAAAGATGGCTGATTTTTATTTTTATTGAGAAATCAAAACTCATGCCCCCTGTATTCTTTCGGAAACAGGTTGTAGGAGGTGCACATGATAACTCAGAAGTACGGGCGGCAATCCATAAGTTGGTCTGGAATGTTTACATAAAACCGTCCACCTTCGAAAGCCGGTGGGAGAAGTTGCTCGACAAGTACGGGCTGGAAGATCATGAGTGGCTGCGAGACATGTTTACTATCAGGGAGATGTGGGTGCCTGCGTACTTTTGTGAAATCCCAATGTCGTGTCTCATGAAGACAACATCCCGATGTGAAAGCTCGAACGCGTCATTCAAAGTTAATTCTAGCTGGGTGAATACGCTTGTGCAGTTTTTTGTTGTTTTTGATACAACGATGGACTCTCAAAGATACAGGCAAAGGGTTGCGGAGAATCAAACTGAGTGCCGCCTTCCTGAATTTAAAACCGGCATGGCGATCGAAAAGCAATGTGCCATGATTTATTCCCAAACAATATTCCATGAAGTTCGAAAGGAAATTCAGAAGTCGTTGTTGTGGTGTTTCATTACCAACCAAGATGGAGTTGATGGGGTGAAGGTGTACACTGTAACCCACCTTGACAAGCGCACAGATCCGGTTAACGACTACACGGTACTATCTTGAACTATTATGCGTAATAGATGGTTTTTCTTTCTCCTTTTTAAAATTTTTTCTGTCTAATTTATTGTGTTTTTGAATACAGGTTAGGGTCCACCCACCCCAATAGTGGAGACATAACATGCTCATGTAATTCCTGGACCCGAATTGGATATCTGTGCAGGCACATTTTCTGTTGTGACATCCGTCACCTCCACTTTTATCATTTATACACACCTTTAGTCCCTCACTTATTTAAAATTTTCACCTTCAACCCTTGTACTTTAAAAGATTAGAAAATCACACGATTTAATTTATAATCTTACAGTTGGTCATTTTCACGTCTTATAATCTTACACATACACCCGGGCAATTATCGAATTAATATTATTATGTAGTAGTAATTATTATATAACACTTAAAAAGAAAATCAATATGACTTTAAGAATATAATTTAAAGAGATTAAATGAAATGAAATTTTTGATTTTTCAATGATCATTCATAAATATTATCTCAAGATTGAAATCAATCAATAGTAGGTTTGAATCTCAAATTTGTCATATAAATTACATTACAGGCATTTATTCGACTTCCTTATTTTTTGATTGAATTGAAATACATGTTTGACTTTGACTTCTCAAGACCCCATTTGTAATCATCATCCCCGTCATGTTTGTTAAACTCCTAAATGGAGCCGAGATTTTCGATTGTAACCGAGAATTATGTTGATTTTTAAACATATAACTTCACTCCTTACCCCTTAGACCATGTGTAGTGGGGGCTTTATATATAAAGCCCCCCTTTCTAATTGGTTCACGTGGCTGCTGAGTCAGCATGGAGAGATAAAGTGAAAAGGGGGTGTAGTGGTGGGGCTTTATAAATAAAGCCCCTTTTTTAATCTGATTGGTTGAATATTTGACCTTGCCACGTGGCAAGGTCTGATTGGGTATGCTAAAGTGTGTTGGGCGTTATTGTTATCAAGCCCCAAACCAATTTTTGCCTATAGCGCCCCCCCGTAACGGTGTGGGGGGTGCTATTTTTTAAAAAATCCCTTCAATCACGCCCCACTACGGAGGGTCTTAGCTTTCCCCCTCTCTCCGGTCATTTATGATGGCGTAACAAAACCCACAAAAAGAGCAATCATGGACCAAATTAAAGAGTTTCCCTTATTTAGAAACCGATCTCAGTTTATATATATATATATATATATATATATATATATATATATATATAGGGTAGGGTTCCTGTACAAAGGGTGTTATTTGTGAGAAGTGTAAGAAGTGTTTTGGACCCTTAGATATTTAAATGGATGGTTAAGATTGGATAGTGGCAAAAATGTAATAAGTTTTAGATATTTGATTGACTGATTAGATCTTAAAGGGGCATAATGGACATTTTAAGTGTTTTTAAAGTGAGAAACCATTTATTAATTCCTAGGAACCAGCTACTTCTTCATTCTCTTTCTTCCTTGTTCAAATCTCTTTCATTTTCAATATTCCCCCTAAACCTCTCAATATGAACGAATATCTTCAACAATCTCTAACAAAAGTATAGCTAAAAAAAGTGGGTTTTATTAAAGCACTGTTTTGTATTAAAACACACTGTTGTACTAAAACACTAAAACTGTGAAAAATTTCCAAAGGATGTAAAAAACAACATTTGCCTTCTATATAAAAAAAAAACATTAACAAAAAATCAATAAAATAGAGGAAAAACTTGGTATTAACGATAAGCCGATAAGATTTATCACATATAAGGCACATTAAAAATTTAAATGATATCACATCTAATAAAACACAATAAAAATGGCAAATTTAGTTGACACAATATATAAAAATGGGTCTTTTATAACACTGTATTAAATAAGACACATCTTTTAAAACACACCAACTACAGTAGAAAGTCACAATAAGAACGATTTAAACAATGCTAATATTCACATATAATAAAACACAATAAAAAATGTATAGACTATATGTTTCGATAAAATGGCACATTCATTAAGTTTATAACACCTAATAAAACACACAAACTAATAAAAGACAATAAACATGCATGTTTCAATAAAACGTTATATTAAAATACACAGGCTATAAATAAAACACAATATATAAAACTATGAATTATACTTTGCTATTATGTATAGTAAAACACAGTAAATAAAACCCATGAAAAATCTGTAATAACTAAATTTAACGAGATGGAAAAATCTATATATATATATAAAAGAAAAGACCTTTGCTGACGTGGCGTGCAATGGAGGCCTCAACCTTATGCCACGTGGTATCATAATGGAGAGTTTTTGGTGTTTTTAAATTGTTTCCTTTTTTAATTAAATTGAGTTATTTTAGGAAAAAAGAATTTAAAAATAAATTTAAAATTTTCTCTCTCATATTTCCTCCCATAAACTTTTAACGTTTATATCTTTTATATACGGGATTTTTTTAAAGAAAAAAATTACACCAAATTAACGAGCGTTTTATTATCTTTCCAACGAGTACCATAGTGTTATATAAAAAACGGAGAAAAAATCGACTATTTTTTGTGGGGTTTCGTTCATACAGGAAAAAAACACACAAAGTGTTCATGTTATCACGTAAAATTAGATTTTGTGGGGAATATGAGTTATTACTGATTAGAATACTATAAACATGCAATGATTGGAAGATTTTGTGGTTAGTTAACTTGAGCCATTTGTAATAGGTTATCACGTAAAATTAGATTTATCAACCCCGGACCTCCCGGGGTAATCAGCTAGTATAAAGATAAAACAATACTGATATTGATATATAACACTGCCGTCTAATATCCATGACCGCAAAGCATAACATGCTATGCAAATATAAAGATAAACAATATTATTTATTAAAAATCACAATAAGATCGACTTGAACATTACTAATTTTCATATATAAACAAAAACAAACATGTAACCGTCATCTGATAGCGTTAGACATCTTGCAACAAGCCAAAAACACACAAAAAGAATTCTGGAATGACTGATGGGAATGGGTTTATAGATAATCAGTGCGTAATATATATAAACCTAAATTTGTATAAAGAGGTCGATAATAATAGCAGATTAGTTCGATATAATTTTTTAATGGATAGTAAATCCCTACAAACTCTCAAAGATTGTAATTAGGAGGTTCATGATCTCCATTATGTTTCACGAAAATTATGAGTGTTTCCTAATAATGTGTTTAGTGAAAAGACAAATATAACCCTAATCTCACAAAACCAAATTGGACACATGTCACTCTCATAACCCTTCTTACACTTCTTACACTTTTTGGACTTTGTATACGATCCCTTACCTATATATATATATATATATATATATATATATATATATATATATATAGGATCCGGATAATTTGAAAACTCCTCTGAGTTGAGAGAACTTAAGAACTCCCCTAGACCAATAATATTGTGACACGTAAGCAAGGTAAGGTTTTTATATTAAAGGGCATTTGTGTCAATTGGCATCTCCCTACCCCACCCCCACCCACACCCCACCCCACCCCACTGATTATATTATAATCGTTTTCTCTGTCTCTCACCACTCTCTCTCACGTTCTCTCTCTCTCTAAAAACACACACACACACCTTGTCTCTCTCTCTTTCTCTCTCTCTCTAAAAAAATCAGAAGATCAGTGGGCATGAACAAGAAGACGACGATGGTTTGATGGTTCCCGGTGGTTTTACAGGTATTAGTTGTTGTTATTATTATTATTATTATTATTATTATTTTGGACAGATCTGAACAGAGGGGTTCGATGGTTCAGAGGTGATGGTGATGGTGAGGGTGGGGTATGGTTGTGGTGGATGACAGGGGGTGGATCTGAAAACGACAGTGGTGTGTGTGGGTTTTGATGGCGGCGGGGGGTGGATCTGAAACGACGGTGGTGAGGGTGGGGTATGGTTGTGGATCTGAAACGACGGTGGTGAGGGGGGTGGATCTGAAAACGACAGTGGTGGTGGGATCTGAAAACGTGATGGGGGGGTTTTGAAAACGACGGTGGTGGTGGTGTCTATGGTTGCAGCGGTGATGGTTGAGACGGCGGAGACGGTGGTAGACGACGAAAAAGATGAACTGAAGGTGGTTTGTGGTGGGGGTGGAGTCGGAGGACCCGATCTGAACAGGTTTGTTGTTTTTATTATTATTTTGTTATTATTATCATTATTTATTGTTATTTTATCATTATGTTCTTGGCTTTGATGATTTTTTATAGATGATGATGATGATTTGTTTTTTGCAGCAGCAGGTTTTTTTTTTTTTTTTTTTTTTTTTTTTTTTTTTTTTTTGGTAACAATAATGTGTAGGATGATTTTTTATAAAAATTTTTTGTAACATTAATGTGTAGTATTATTTTGTTAGTATGATTTTTTTTATAAATGTTTTTGGTTTGTTTTTTATAAATGATGATGATGTAATGCATATAAGTTTTGGTTGAATTGATTGTATGGATGTTTTACATTGGTGTAATACGATTGTGGGGCATTTTTACGTTGGATTTTAAATTGATTGTATGGATGTTTTTACATTGGTGTAATACGATTTGTGGGGCATTTTACGTTGGTGTAATACGATCGTATGGATGTTATTTCTTTGGGTTTTACGTTGGTATAAAATAACTACACCGGTGTAATACGATTGTGGGGCATTTTACGTTGGTGTAATACGAGCGTATTGATGTTATTTCTTTGGGTTTTACGTTGGTATAAAATAACTACACCGGTGTAATACGAATGTCGAAGTGTTGTGTATGGTAGATTTACACTAGTGTAAATGATGACACCAGTGTAAATCACTTTCATCAATTTTATCTGATTATTTTGTTTTAAAAAAGTAAATCAGAATTTAAAAAATAAGTAAAAAAAAATCTGATTTGTTTAATATTTTAAATAAAATAATAATATAATATTATATTTTGTTCTTCTTCCTCTCATGGTATAGTTTACTAAACTACCCTTTACCCCTATTATTTTAATTAAAAAATCTAAATATATTTAATAACTCATAAAAAGACAAAAAAAAAAAGATAAGATGAAATCTAATCCGTTGGATGCACAAGATCAATGGTGTAGAAGAGTTCTCAAGTTCTCTCAACTCAGAGGAGTTTTCAAAGTATCCTAACCCTATATATATATCCAGCAATACATAACACACCACCCATCTTCATCCCCTTCTCGGCTTCCCCCTAAACAACCAACTCCAACCACCAAGTCAACATTCTGGTGACACGCGGTTGAATCCGAAAACCCCTCAAATGATTTCATATAAACTCAGAAGTAAAGGCCTTGACCAAACCGACAAAGTGTTAATCCAAATCACAACTTGCAACGGTTTATTAAAAGAGTCGTCATGAATCTGTAACCGGCCAAGATCAGCTCCGCATTTTGAATCAATAAAAAAATATACATATCAATGTTCTGTTAACCTCGAACAACCGCCCCTCTCCCTTCTCACGCTTCTCCTCTGGTTCATTCCACCACCATGCCGCTGACGGTACTCCGGCAAAGCATCACAAATGTCGAAACGAACATCACTTAAGCCTTGGGGGCAGGGCAGGGCAGGGCCGATGAAGGTCAACGGTGGAAAATTGTATCTGTCTCGATGAAGCATATTTATTTGAAGTTAGCTCTTTCTCAACTCTCCTTCCTAAATATAGAGGTACTCACAGTCAAGACATTAACTAGCTTGCTCTTTGTAAACCCATTTTTTTTTTAGTAGGCCAATCTCCGTGCGTTGGCCATGCACGTGACTTTGGCATCTCTTGTAATTGTCGGCTTATGTCACTGGCTCATTATGGATAATATAGGAAAACTTAATAATTTATACTTAGTGCACCATTCTCCTCAAATTGCTATTATAGTAAAACTTTAAGTATTACGGAGTTTGTTAATGAGGAAAACATGTTTTTCGATCAGGTAAATTATGGAATTTATTTTTGTCAAACAATTGTTGAAGTTTGACTATGCTAAAAGGATTACAAAACGTTTTTTTTTTTTTATTAATCATCAATTTGTTACGAATCATACGAATACTAGCATTAGCTCGTTATGATAAAAAATTAAAAAGTTAAGGGTGGTAAGGTCTCCGTTTTTAGACAACCGATGAGCCAATAAATCATATAGCTTAATTAATATTAGCAAGATAATACTGACATCAAAACTAACATATTTTGCCCGAACACTATGTCTATAAAAATAACATTAGTGGGTGTTAAATCATCATTCTTAATCTACTTAGGTGTAAGCCTAATTCTTTGACTCTCATCAAATTCGTGCAAGTCCATTCTCACGATCAAGGTGAGTATATCTTTCCCCTTTTTCATGTTTTAATCTTTTGGGGCTATCCATGTACACTATGACTAAATGTTATTCTTATTCTTAATGCAATTCTCATGTGTGTTTGCTTTATGTTAATTTGTGTGTCTATGACTTGTCAAAATCATTAACCTTTGAGGGCCTAACATTTCAATGAATAGTACTATGGTATATACCCCTTGTGACTCTATTGAGAGACCTTGGTCATTGTCTTGTGATTCATTATACTCAAAAATGGTTTTTATTCTTGATTCTTGATTCTTAGGGTTGATTTTGAACGGATACTACTTATTACATATTTGCAAATGATATACAACACATGAATTGTTAAACGTTTTTATACTATATGTATCAAATAGATGTACTCACCAATACATTATATGTGTTGACAAAATATTTTGTACATGTTTCAGGTGCAGTTTGATCAAGTTTTGCTTTACACGCTTAGGTTTTGGACCTAGTGCTTTAATAAAATTTGAACATTTACTTACTACGTTTTGAATTTCTTTTGAGACTATTTTGTATTTCTTTTCGAATAATGGAACTTGGTTGCTATTATTATTTACATTTTAGTCCATGTGCTATTGAACAATCGTCACTACGTGACACCTCGATGATTCCGCCATCGGTTGGGGTGTTACATCTGTGTTTTCAGATACACCAAAGTCGAGAAAATCCCCGAGAAGTACATCATGGACAGGTGGAGGCGCGACGTCTTACCAAAATCTGTGTTCAGTGTAGACGCGCGTTATGGAGTTGACCACACCGACAATGCTGTTATGCGAAATGCGCTGCTCGACATGTTTAATCAATGTGTTGATCGACTAAGCGTTTCACCTGATCGTTTATCCATGTTTTCAGACCAGCTCAAGTGTATCAAGGATGATGTTTTTAGGAGCAGCAACGAGCCAGCTCAGGGGGAGACGGGGAACGTGAATGTGATTGCAGACCTGTTGGGGGTACCAGAGGATGTTGAAGTTTCGTGCACCAATCCGCAGGGCATAAGGAACAAGGGTTGCGGCACTAATCGACGACTCGTGAGACCTGGCGAGAGGCTGCAAACAAAAAGAATAAGCACCCTCGCCAGTGCAAGACATGCTTTGAATTTGTGACCGACCATGATTTCAGGAACTGCCTAATGAAGAACAAAGAGCCAGCACCTTAGATGTGTATGAATAGCCCCCAGCCCTGTGATCTTTTCATTTTGTGATAAAACTGTCTAAATTAAATTCACTCTGAAACTGTAACAACCGCCAAGCCACCGGGGTTTTTTTTTGGCATGGTGTAAATGTTTGTTCAGCACAGACCTATGTCGTTTCTGCGGAACGGACATTTTTAAAACCATCTAGATTGTGTAGCAGCAGTTCAGCAGTTTTCTTTTTTTTTTTTTGGCGTATGTATGTAAAAAACCAAAACCCAAATATTGGGTGGGGGGTGGGGGTTTATGTCGTGCTGTTTGTTATCAGTTATAAAAATATATCGCTTATCAGTTTGTTTTATCTTTACGGGCACTGTCGTCATCAACAATCGCTCGTACACTCCCCGTATTTACAGGGGATGGAACACCGTCAGCAGGCATGGGGGTATGGCGGGCAAATAACCATGACCATCCGCACTTGAGTCTGACGAGTCACCGGGTTGAACAACGTGCTTATCACCAACAGCGCCCGGTAGAATACTTCCTCCGATTGAATCAGACGACTCCTCGCGTGCCTCTGTGGGTAAAAGAAAAAAAAACGAAACACAAATTAAAATCATTTAGAAATGTGGTGGGAAAAAAAAGCAGGACGGGTGTTTTTTATTTTCTTATTTTTTTGAACCTTCAAAAGTCAATGCTCATCATTCGGTGCTGAATCCTTGTGCTGCTTAGACAATCTGTAACCATTTTTTATCACCTAGACGGTGTAGCCAAATGCGTTGATGGTCTACAAACCGATTCCCGACCGACGCCTAATTCCTTCTCGTAGTCAGCCTTCAACGTGACAACGCCGGTATTATTGGGATGTCGCGAGCACAACGAAGATAACATCGACTCCACTCGCGACTTTACTACCTTCAATTCTGACATCGCATCACGTGCCGCGCGCAAACTCTACCTGGTAAAACAAACATACTGTTTTTAAAATGTACTGGTAAACATGAAATAAAAAAGAAAACCTAAAACACACCCTATCTGCCTCACGCTCATCACCAGCAGTGCCAGCCGACCCTTTCTTAAAGTCAGCTTGCCATTTAGCTTCAACTGCAGCGACGGTCACCGTCCCTTACCTTACCCATTCCAAACCCACCATGGCTTATCTCATAATCCTGGCGCCTGGTTAGCAACTCTTGCGACCAGTGATGCATTGCGCGCACACAAACTGGAGTGTTCATTCCATCAACAAGCTCTAATCTATCAACATATAGTAGCTGCCCCAAAAAGTAAGATAAGTAAATAAAAAACAACTAACAAAATAAAAAAACCATGCACTATTTTTGAGGCTAAATGGTAAGCTTACCGTCAAGAAAGTCAATGGACCAGCGAAGGCAGATGATGGGTCGCTTCGTCTCCACTTTTGCTTACACGTCCGTAGGGAAGTTATCATGAAATCGAACCAGTCAATACTCTCAAAACTTGTTTCACTCGTGAAACACTTTGGGATCTCCTCTCTGCAAAGGCCATTCCCATGAGAACTTATCATTATTGTTACAAACAGCATAATGAAGTCGACTTTGAACAAGAACATGTCGTCATAGTCATCTTCATGTATCTTCTCCCTAATCAATGACGTTGAAACATAAATGTTTGGTGGATAGCGATTGCGCCACACCCGCAGTTTTGGATGCGATTCGTCTGGTTCGGTTAAACTTGAGAACTTAATGCCGCCACAGGGTATACCAAATAACTTGTGCACTACAGTTGCATCAATATTCACTTCATGTTGGCGACACTTCAGCCTCATTCTATCCGACTGGAAGGCATCAACTACATAGTGAGCTAGCTTAACAGGGATCCAATCCACAGCAAACCCCAACAACTCCGCAAAGCCCATCTGACGAACGGCGTCGCGCTGACTGGCAGTAAGCTTTGAAATACCCAAGAAAAGCTACCTGGCAGATGATAGTGATTTTAAGCTGGCCCACATGTGATGATGGTGAACACTTACGACTGTCCTTTGGAGTGGCGTGTCAGACACATAATCATCATCCGATTCAACGCCTGACTCAACCCTTGATCGCTTCTTTTTGTTTCGTATGCCCATTAACAACGAAGTCTCTCCCGCCCCGATAGACGACCCTATACATATTGCCTCAACTGGAGATATGTTAGTCCGTTGCTTGCGAGTACGCACAGGCGTCTCTTCAGCTGTACATGAACAATCAGGGGAATAAATAATTCTGAATATAAAAAATTTTTTGTGCAATGTAGAACAACTCTTTATACCTTTGTTACTGGAACTTAGGCAAACAACGTCTGTAAGGGTCGATAGATCACCATGGCCTCGTTTAGAGCTTCTGGTAGCAGCCACCATTTTTCTTTTCCTGATAGCAGCCAAAAAACCAAAAAGCAGGGTCAAAAAACAGAATAACCCACACCCAACTCAAAAAAGTTACCCCAACGTAAAAAACTCCATTCCTAACCATACTTTTAATTTCTAAACAGGTAATTTTTACACCAATGCAAATAAACACAAGAAAGACCTTCGCTTTCAAAACAAAGGCTAATCGTTTATAGCATAATTAGGGTAAATGAGAAGACTAGGGCCAGAAGTAATAATTTAACATTTATTAAATACAAAAAACACATATGTGATGAATGTTAAACTAATCTATGGTTTCTTTATCTTCTATCACGTTAAAAAAATCAATTAAAACGAAACAAACACCTCAAATTATTAACAACGATGAAGGTGGTTGATCGGACGACAAACAAATGATGGAGGTGGTTTTATCTTCGATGATCGACGGTTTTTGGGATGATTATAACTAGAATGAAGAGAGATTGAGAGAGAAAGAGTGGGGGTTTGAACTTTTGAAATTTTTGAGAGATAGAGTGTTGACATTATTTTTATGAGAGAGACGGTGTATTTTTTTGATACCCAAAATACCCTTATGAGGGGCTTTTTATTATTTTTATAACTAACAATAATATGTATCACACAAAAGACAAAAAAACCCAATATCAAATATCAACCATTGGATTGCCATGATCAAGGGTCCAAAAGAGTTCCTATGGTTCTCACAACTCGGGTGAGTTCTCAAACTATCCATTCCCTATATATATATATATATATATATATATATATATATATATATATATATATATATATAAAGGTTTAGGTTCTTGTACAAAACCATTTTTTTGTGAGAAGTGGGAGAAACCAATCTTAGAGTGACACGTGACAGTCAATTTTTTTGTAATTAGAAGGGCATCATTTTAATTTGGGTTGTTAATCTTATTTTAGGAGATAATTGTCTAATTAATTTTTGTTATTAAATATGAGTTTTATTAGAATATTTGTTTTGAATTAAAACGAATTTCACTGAATTCTTTTATAAAGAATCATTCTACACATATTATCATTCATATTCAACTATATCAATTATCCAAGTATCATATTGCGGTGTTTTACGTTCATACTAGGGTGTTTTAAATGAATATGTTTATTCATTTGTCATATTTATGTGTTGCTTCATCCAGAAGGTGTTTTATGTTTATACCCGTGTGTTTTATCACCATATTCTCAACTTTGTGTTTTAACAGTCCCGTGTGTTTTATCATCATTTTCTTCATAATCCAGTGTGTTTTATCTTCATCATACACAATCAATAACACATTCAAAAAAAACACACTAGATCTAATGTTTTCTCTTCATCATACATAATACAATGTGTTTTATATATATTACCACAATATCCCTTGAACATAAAACACATTATCATAAACACATTGAATCTTGAGGTCTTGTGCCTTTTGACCCTACTAGCAAACGAAGGTCAACAGCCATATATAAATTTATCAACATATAGCTTGAAACACCTGGACATATGAATTTAAACTTAAATAATAAAAATGTTCAATGAGAAAGAAACATACCATTCTTTTTTGAAACCGTCATTATGACTCTACATTCAAAAAATATATTAAAAAAACAAATTTGGAAATCAACACTTTATTTATGCAAACAGAAATATCTACAACTCTTTCTTTTGCATATTGTTTTTCTCCGTGAAGATAGAGAAAGAAATAGAGAGAGAGAGAAATGAATGAGAGTGAATGGTGTTTCCATTTTTTAAAAACTATAAATTAAATGTGGGTGCCTAATTTACTTTAATACCGCTCAGATTAAGATGATCCAATGGTCAAAACACCTTCTCACAATTCTCACAGAAAAAACACTTTGTACAGGATCTTGACCATATATAATATATATATATATATATATAGGGGAAGTATTGGGAGAAAACCCTTTAAGTTGAGAAAAACTCTAGTAAACCTAAATGAGTGGTGTAGGAAGCTCCACATCACCTCTAGCCATCTTACTTGTTTTAGGCATCAAGGGTTATTGGTGTAATTTCACCCATGAGTTGACCCTTTGTACTTGGATATGCATCACCTTTTTCACTCTCTGTACTTATCTACTCACATCAACTTTTTGGGTGTTAGGATTTTAAGAAAGAGAAAGGCATTATACCCCTAATCCATCATCTTCTTCCACTTATTCAAATCTTCATCCCACTAACATTATTTCTCAGATCTAGATTAAAAACACAAAACATGTCTTCTACCCCTACCATCGCCCAAACCCCAACACCATAGGACACGAGAACATCCAGCGAGATGAGGCGGACGGATGTTGGTGGGTTTAGGTTTGATTGGTGATGAACGGTGGAACAAAGGTAGTCAACATCAGAACCATGGCAGTGGCGGTTTTCATGAGCATCGGAACCACACATATTCTTTTTCTATAAAGGTTTGATCTAAACTTTTAGGTCCAATCAAGATGGTTCTATTCAACTAAAATCGTGAATTTTTTTGTGGACTTTACCCACTATTTTAGTTGGTAGAGTAGTTTAAGTGAACAAAGAAGAGTTAAAGAAAGAGTTCATCGATGTTTTTTTTTCTAACGGTGGAAGCTGAGTAGTACCTATAATTGGGGAAGAAGATGATGGGATATTTTTAGCAGCAAAAGTGCCCTTTTAAACTCCATGTGTAATTTAATATTTATTTATTATTTATTCCACGGTTTATCTTTTACCTAACTTGTCAACCTTGACACAAACTTTCTTTTTGAAATGGTTGATTTGGATTGAAATGATTCTTTGTCAAAGTCTTTATTTATTTTTTCTATCAGTTTAATAAATTCAATTCTAACTCAAAATATTAATATTAATATTAATTTCAATAACAGCTTTATTGATTTTGGTGGGTGAATTGAGTTTTAGGTTATTTGGGGTTGTTTTTTGTTTTTTAAGGATTTGGGGGTTTTTCAGGGGATGTGGATTTGGTGGGTGAATTAGGTTTTGAATTATTTGGGATTATTTGTGTTTTTATGTGGGTTATGCATCTTCATATGTATATATTTGGTATCACGTACTTTTTTGCAATGTACCTTATAGGGTATGTTTTGTGAATTCAGGTGGATAACTTATGTTAACAAAGTCATTTTTATCATGGATAGAATGAATGCTTCCTCTGTTTTCTTATGTTAACACGTAGATAATATATGTGAACATGTGAGCTTACAGAATAGTTAACCCTTTTTTCAAATGTTACACAACCCCGTTTCATACATTACACCAGAACTAACTTCCATATGTTACACATTTGTTTTCCTTGCAGGTAAACAATTTTTTTTGTGGTAAAGATGAAGATGTTTATCAAGAATGAAACACAGATAGCTTTTTTTATGTTAGTTTTTTTAGCATATGTTGATAGTAAAATGACTATTGTTTATCGTTTTTTTTGGATAATAGTTGTTTTTTAATCACCGTTTTATATCATTTTTGTATTTTTTTTATTGTAGTGACATTTATCGTTTTTATATAATTAAAGTTGTAAGAAACATTATTGGTACATTTTTTATACATTTTCTTTTGTTCACATTTTAGGATTTTTGGATTGTAATGATTTCATCATTTTTATATAACTGTTTATTTGCAATGACCATTGTTTATCATTTTTTATAAACACTTTTGTTGCATTATATGATAATTTGTAATGTTTAGGGACTTAGGGTCTGTTGCTGGGCATGCACACTAACACATGTTAGTGTGTACCTTTAACATGTGTTAGTGATATGTTTGTGAAAGGAGTTTGTTTGAAAAGACCAACTAACATGTGTTAAAGGGCTCATGTGGCATGACTTATTAATATGATGTTCACAAGAAAACAGTCTTTTTTTGATGCATAACCGCATACTAACATATGTTAGTGTGAACCAATTACACGTGTTAGTGATGTGTGAATGAAAGAAATTTGTTTGAAGAGACCAACTAACATGTATTAAAGGGCTCATGTGGCATAGGTTATTAATATGATATTCACAAAAAATGTCTGTTGTCGACACATATGTTAAGTTTAACATAACATGTGTTAAGTTTTACGTTTTTTCCAGTTTTCAATAATTTTTTAAGTTTTCTACTTTTGAATAGATTCAAATTGGGAGATCCATGTACTTTGTTGTTTTACCACATATATACGTTAGGAGGTTTCCAACAGAGATACATATATACGTTAGTAGGTTTCCAAAAGACATACATAGGGAGATCCATGTAACTTAAGCTTTTAGGACGTGTATCCGACAAAAGACATGTATATGTTTGTAGGTTTCTAAAAGACATACATATGGTTGTTAGTAACTAAAACATGAGAGCCTTATCAAACTAAACTTGTGTCACTAATAGGAAATGAAGTTTTCCCAAGCTAACAACATATGTTACCAAAACATACACAAATCACAATGCATATGTTAGCAAACATACACAAGTCACAATGCATATGTTACCAAAACACACACACAAGTCACATACATATGTTCACAGTTTAGGAAAAGACATGCATATGATACCAAATCTTACACATGACAATACATATATGTTAACAGTGTACTAATACATATGTCACCTACTATAGGTTTGCGGTAAGAGTTTACTAATACATATGTCACCAAACTGTTAAACAAGACATGCATATGTTACAAAACATACAATAATGTTAAAAGTTTTATGTTATCTAACATAAGTTTGGTACTACCAACCATACGCCTTATAAGGCCAAAATAACTAACACACCCACCCCCAAACAGTTTACTTCCTAAGAGCAATAACCAAAACCTTCGACATCAAAGTGTTAGCGTCTGAGCACAAAATATGTGCCGCAAACTTAGTGCGCAACTTCTTCACATCACTCTCTTTCTTTTGCCAGCGTAGACCAAATTTACAATCAAACGACATATACACCCCTATGAACTTCTCCATGTGTCGCATAAAAAAATACCACAGTCAGTCCCATTCCCGCTGTTACCCAGTCAAGGTCCGCTTTTTGTATTGCCGCATCAGCTACTGCACCTGCATTTGGGTGTTTGATCTTCTCTAGGTACTTCACAAACCTATGCTTCTGGATCATCAAAAAGTATACCAAAATTGGGTTAAAGACTGCTTAGATTAGCGTAAGCAATTAACATAAGTTAAGAATTTCGGCAGACGGCATCACTAAAAGTAACACTTACTTAGCAAGTGGGTCACCAGCCACCTAATCGCTAATACACCATTCGTCGGCCGGTTTGCCTCTTCCACTCCTATTAAACAAAAGTACTCTAGTATGTAACGTATGATAATAGGCATTTTTTTGACGAAAATAGAATTTTGCTCGACAACTCTATAACTTACAAATTAGCCTCAGCTACTTGCTTCATCACGTATGCTCCATGCAATAAACACTGTCAACATATGCAAGCTGCAAATTAACACAGGTTAGCAAAATTATTAAATCAGGTTAGCTAAATTATTAACACATGTTAATCAATAAATATTAATAAGCATAATCTAACATTAGCTCATTCACTAAGCAGGAATATACCGTCAATAAGGTGAGTGGACAAGTAAAAGGTGGCTCTAGGTTGTCCCGTTTCCAACCTTCCTTACAATGTTTCAGTCTATCCACTATAACAGCACGCCAATCCATGGACACAAAATATCAAAATATCATCATCGCCTTATCATCATCTATGTAACACACAAAATTGCATGAACACTAACAAAAAATCAATAACAACACTTTTTGCATCAACTACTGTAAGAACAATAATAACTATAACAAAAATCCAAAACTCTACATCAACTACTTTTATGCATTTTTATATAAAAAGTTCTTAAAAACCAAAACTTGCCATCAACTACTGTAACATCTCAGCCTCTTATAACACACCAGACTTATGATTTATCAATATCTAGCATCTAATTAATCTGATTACATTTTAAATAAAAACAAAAAACGCACAAAGAAAACCCAACCCGATAATCAGACACTATGATTTATCAATATAAACAAAAATTAACTAAAGAAACGAAGAACAAAGCACCAACCAGTTTGAAGGAGGTGACATGCAGGTAATGGGTTTTGTCGAAACTCTGACATGTGTTCAAAAGAACTATCATAGCCGTCATCGAGGTTCATGACGGAACCCGCCACCATCTCTGATTTGTGTTTTAAACCCATACCATCAAAGATCTGGAAATTATATGTGATCTATGATTTGGTTTTGAAATTGTAGGAGGGAGAGGATGGATAATGGGTTTGGGTTTGAATTTGATGGGAGAGAGAGGATGGATATGAGTAGAAAGAGGAGAGAGGAGATGGGTTTATTTTCAGAACTTTGATTCTATGGAGGTGGACATTTTTCATCCCTAATTTGGCCTTGGTGTACCTTTTAGATCTAAACAATCAATGGCTCATATAAGGTTTACTAGGTTTCCTCAAATTTTTGAGGTTTTCTATAGAACCTTACCCTATATATAATATATATATATATATATATTATATATATATATATATATATATATGATCTGTATCATTCGGGAACTCCTCTGCTTTTGAGAACAAGAGAACTCACTTTATAAACCACACACTTAGTTTAATCAAAAATAAATATGTGGTCCAGAATTAAACAAACAATAAAATAATGAATAAAATATTAATATACTTAAACGGGGGTAAAATTCCATTACACCGGTGTAATTTGGCATAAATTAATGTGTTTTTTTTTTTTATTTTTTTACAGCGGGGTTTACGTGTTTTTACACTAGTGTGTAATTTTTTTTTCGCATTTATGTCGAGTTCTCGCGAGTTCTCACAAACTCATCGAGTTCTTAACGGATCCTAACCATATATTATATATATATATATATATATATAGGGCAAGGATCAATGGAACGTTTTGATTTTTATGTATATTACATGCCCTAAAATTTTCAGGCCCTAAGAAGCTCGGGAAGTTAGAGTTTTCACGATTTTCACCCTAATATAGGGTTTTCCATGGATACTTACACTACTATATATATATATATATATATATATATATATATATATAGGGGATGGATAAAAAGGAAACTCTATCTTCATGAAAAACCTTGGAAACTCTATTGTGACCATTGATCAAGTTTGATCAATGGTCCAAATTAATTTCTATATAATATTCAAAAGCAAGTGGGCCACTTGCTTGAAAAGGTAGATTAAGGGCATTAAGGTAATTTTAAATGAATTTTTTATAATTTAATTTTCTGAATCCTAGGTTTAAAAAGGTTGATTTGACACTTGTCAAGTCATCTCTCTCCTACTTTATGGCACTTTCTCCAGCACGAGAAAAATTAACATACGTTAGTGTTGTGATGCAAAATTCTGACCTCGTGTGAGACATCGCTAACATGTGTTACCAGGCATATACTAAAAGAACATAATAAATGATCACATAAAATGTGTATTTATTTAATAAATGATAAAAACGATCATTACAATCAATACTAAAAATGTATCAAAAAAGTTTTCATACGTACATAATTATTTGTGAATGATAAAAAACTATCATAACAACATAAAAAAGATCTATCTATGCTTCTTTCTTGATACCCATCTTCATCTTTAACACAAAACATCTCTTCACCTACAAAAAAAGATAACACGTGTTAGTTGGGCTCTCCGAAACATATAATGATACATCACTAACATGTGTAGTGTATTCTAAAAACATATATTTTACTGAAATAACGTATGTCATATGAACCCTAACACACGTTAGTTGGGCATATACTACGTATGTCTTATGAACCCTAACACTTGTTAGTTAGGTATATACTAGCATGTGCTAGCATCACTAACATGTGTATAAACAATACCAAATCTGTAATGCATGTGTATCGTACTCAATTTGAAGTGCCAAGTGTATAATACTCAAACATGTGTATAAACAACACTAAGCGCGATTTTTACAACTATGTTAATACAACTACTCAAATACGATTAATATGGTTTGAAATCCAACAATACATCAGTAGCATGTGTTAGCATATTCTAAAACATATGTTTTTAATGAACACTAATGTATGTCATATGGACCCTAACACCTGTTAGTTGGGCATATACTAGCATGTGTTAGCATCACTAACGTGTGTGAGCATACAAGACTCGGACTGCAAAAAATAGACACAATTCTAAGTGGTCCTACTCAACACAAAAATCACATTGCTTTTAAATAATAAATAATATATTAATGATAATACGATTAATATGGTTTGAAATCCAATAATACACCAGTAGCATGTGTTAGCATATTCTAAAACATTTGTTTTACTGAAAAGTAACGTATGTCATATGGACCCTAACACCTGTTAGTTGGTCATATATACTAGCATATGTTAGCATCACTAACGTAAAAAATAGCCATGCATCCTAGACGAGTTCATAACACTTTCACTTGCCAAAAAAAATATTAAATAGAATACAAAAAATATATTAAATAGAATACAACTAACAAAATATCAAGAAACTTTTTTATAATGTTGAGAGGGGATGAAATGGGTAATTTTTCCTAAAAAAATATATAGAAACTAGAAACAAATAAAAAAATTAAACATAAAAAATGTATAGAAACTTGTATCATACCACTATTGATTTTATGTAAAAAAAAACTAAAAACAAATAAAAGGCTGAAAATACGTCCTTGGAAAGCTAAGATGTGAAAAAAAACTTTAATGAATGTTAAGTAATTAAACTTAAAGAAATCAAAAGCTGGATACTCAAACATACACACTCAAAACACAAACCATTTCTCTTTCCCTACCTATTCCTTACGAAAAGCAATAGAAAAAAAAATCAAAAGCTGCCTTACGAAAAGCAATAGAAAAAAATACCTTAAACAACCTTCTTCAAGCTCTATGAAGTTAAGCACACATAAGCCCTCTGTTTTCGAGGCAAGCTTCTTCATTGTGACCCAAGCTTATTTATAAAAAATCAAGCAATCCACCAAAGCTTAACCAACCACAACTCCAGATCCAGATCCCAACTCCAATTCCAGATCCAGAAAAGAGAGGGAGAGATGAGAGAGAGAATCGAGAAACATTACCGAAGCTTCCATTGATCTCAACCAACTTCTAGATCATAAAAATACCTACAAAATGGAGCAATTGGGACGTTATTCACTGTTCACAGAACTCACAAACATGAAGGAATGATGATGATGATGATGATGATAATAATAATAATAATAATCAGAAAGTTTACTGACAATGCACAAAACAGAGACGGTACCAGAAAAACAGACGATTCACATAGTAGAGATGGAGGTGGTGGTGCTGTGTTTATTTAACAGATATTGCTCTGTTTATCTAACGGATCTGTGGTCGATGGAGGTGGTGGTGCTGTGTTGTTTTTCAGACGATAAATGATGGTGGTCGTCTTTATTGTTTAGGCGATGATGGTGGTGGTAGAGAAGTGGTAGTTAGGGTGGTCGATGGAGTGTATATGGTGGGAGGTGGTTCATTATCCTAGAGAGAGAGAGGATTGAGATTTGAATCTGAATTTGAAAAAAAAGAATAAAGAGAGTGAAGAGGGAAAAGATGTATATATGGAGAGAGAGAGAGAAGGAGGATAGTGTAAATGTCCAATTTACCCTTCCTAATATAATAAGGTGAAATCTTGGGTGGGATGATGTGGCACCATATGGACCAAGTATTGGGTTTCTTGGAGTTTTTCATCTTAGGAGGGTTTCTTCCATATACTTCCCCTATATATATATATAATATATATATATATATATATATAGGGTGTGGATAATATGGAAACCCTATCTTTTGGAAAAAACCTTGCAAACTCTCTTATGACCATTGATCAAGCTTGATCAATGGTCCATGATTATTTGAATATAATAATCATAAAGCATGTGGGCCAATCTAATAAAAAATATAATTAAGGGCACTAAGGTAATTTTAAACATGAGATTTGACACTTCTGAATCCTAGTTTTAAAAGGTTGATTTGACACTTGTCAAGTCACCTCTCTCTCTACTTTATTGCACTTTTTCCAGCACCAAATATTAACACACGTTAGTGTTGTGATACAAAATTTTGACCTCGTGTGAGACATCGCTAACATGTGTTACCAGGCATATACTAAAAGAACACATAAAATGTGTATTTATTTAAAAAATGATAAAAACGATCATAACAATAAACACTAAAACATATCAAAAACCGTTTAATACAAACATAATTATTTGTGAATTTTCAAAAAAAAAACTATAATAACAACATAGAAAAAATCTAGCTATGCTTCGTTCTTGATCCTCATCATCATCTTTAACTCAAAAACTTCTCTTTACCTACAAAAAAAGTAACACGTGTTAGCTGGGCTCTACAAAACGCATAATGGGACATCAATGACACGTGTTGTGTATTCTAAAAAACATATGTTTTACTGATATAACGTATGTCATGTGAACGCTAACACATGTTAGTTGGGCACATACTAACGTATGTCATATGAACCCTAACACCTGTTAGTTAGGCATATACTAGCATGTGTTTAGCATCACTAACATGTGTATAAACAACACCAAAAAATCTGCAATTAGTTAGGCACATACTAACGTATGTCATGTGAACGCTAACACATGTTAGGTGGGCATATACTAGCATGTGTTAGCATCATTAACATGTGTATAAACAACACCAAAAATCTGCAATTAGTTGGGCACATACTAACGTATGTCATGTGAACGCTAAACACATGTTAGTTGGGCACATACTAACGTATGTCATATGAACCCTAACACCTGTTAGTTAGGCATATACTAGCATGTGTTAGCATCACTAACGTGTGTGAGCA
>JAUTDX010000612.1:0-120885 GCA_030844895.1 Ambrosia x helenae
CATTCAGTTCAAGTTGATGTTGCTAGGTCAGAAAATGCAGTACAAGCAAATATGGAGCTTGAATTTCAAAGAAACAAGGAGAGATTTGCCTTTCTTAAGTGGGGATCAAAAGCTTTTCATAACATGCTTGTTGTTCCACCAGGATCTGGTAACGTGCATCAGGTACAGTCTTTAATTAAACGGTTATGGGGCTCAGCTTTTTTTTTAATTAAATTTTTCATCAATATAAGTGCTACAAGCATACTATTACTTTGAGGAGTCCCTTCAACCTTTTACCCAGTCTTGATCAACAGTCAGGAACTACTATGAGTACGAGTTTGATAAATAGGGTGGGAGAGGAATGGGCACAGATTTCTAAACCCAACCTTTAGGTTGGTACGGAATTCTCTGGAACCCATACCCTGAAGCTAAACATACCCTTACACTGTCAAACCCATACCCTCTAACCAAACACCGTCTAACTTGATCAACTGGTGAAGGAAGCTTCTAATTTAACTCGATGCAATTTCAGGTTAATCTTGAATACTTGGGTCGGGTTGTTTTCAACACTGATGGAGTGCTCTACCCGGATAGTGTTGTGGGAACTGATTCCCACACTACTATGATTGATGGGTTAGGTGTTGCTGGTTGGGGTGTTGGAGGAATCGAAGCTGAGGCAGCAATGCTTGGGCAGGTAAACCTGTTTTTTGTTCTTTATATAACTAATCTGATGTATTTACTGTAGTTTATTTCTAATATAATGCATTGTGATATTGACAGCCAATGAGTATGGTTTTACCTGGGGTTGTTGGCTTCAAGTTATCAGGAAAATTGCGAGATGGTGTAACAGCAACTGATTTGGTTTTAACGGTCACCCAAATGTTGAGGAAGCATGGTGTGGTTGGAAAATTTGTTGAGTTCCATGGTAGGTAAATCTGACTGGCTTAGTAGCCACATGGTAGCAGATACATATATTTAGATAAATATTGATATTATCTATTATATTTTGATAGGTGAAGGTGTGGGTAAAATATCCCTGGCTGACAGGGCAACTATTGCCAACATGTCACCAGAGTATGGTGCAACGATGGGGTTCTTCCCAGTTGATGATGTCACTCTTCAGTATCTAAGATTAACCGGACGAAGTGATGATACTGTATGAGATTATAATTTTTGGGGTATCATTTAAATAATTGGCTGTACTCTTCGTTGACATTATTTTACTTTGATGAAATTTAGGTTGCAATGATTGAAGCATATTTAAGGGCAAACAACATGTTTGTTGACTATAATGAGGTAAGATTTCGGCTTGTGACTCTTAACTGCAATATGGTCTGGTGGATATCAATGTGATGTAATTATGATTTTATATAATTTCAGCCACAAGTAGAAAGAGTATACTCATCCTACTTGGAGCTAGACCTTGCAGATGTGGAACCTTGTATATCAGGGCCAAAGAGGTGTGTTTTGAGCACTTTAAACTAGTGCAAATTGTCCAACCATTGTATATACTTGTATCGTGCTTTTAGAGTTTTATTCTTAGTTGACCAAGATAATTTACTATTTTGTTATAGGCCTCATGATCGGGTTCCTTTGAAAGACATGAAAGCAGATTGGCATTCTTGCCTTGACAACAAAGTGGGATTCAAGGTGTGTAACAGATCCTTATCTATGTAACTTGTGTACAAAAATTCGTTTTTACTAGAGATAGCAAAACAGGTGCAGCTCGAAACTCTTATGCCACTTTACTTGACCACATAATTTTATATATTTTGCAGGGATTTGCTGTACCAAAAGATTCCCAAGATAAAGTTGCAAAATTTTCATTTCATGGAGAGCCAGCAGAACTCAAGCATGGCAGTGTCGTAATTGCTGCAATTACAAGCTGCACAAATACATCAAACCCTAGTGTTATGCTTGGGGCAGGTCTTGTTGCTAAAAAGGCTTGCGAATTGGGCCTAAAGGTATTACCTGTATTTGGTTATTTAATTAAGCACCACTTGTGGAACCCTCTCTATGTGTATATATATGCATTTGTGTATAATGTATCCTTGAATATCATTCAGGTCAAACCATGGATTAAAACAAGTCTTGCTCCAGGTTCTGGAGTAGTTACAAAATACTTGCTCAAAAGGTATAACTTGTATTTTTTGAGAGCAGATTTTTCGGGTTTTTTTTCATATTGAAAAAAACTGACAAGGATATGGTTCTTTAATCATACAGTGGGTTGCAGAAGTATTTGGATGAGCAAGGGTTTAACATTGTTGGTTATGGTTGCACAACATGTATTGGTAATTCAGGGGATCTAGATGAAACAGTTGGTGCTGCAATAACTGAAAATGGTAGATTAATACGTTTTTACTCTATTTTCACGTATAAGCTTAAAATTTGATCTTTATTTCCTATTACTGCTGGCATTCATTTGCAGATATAATTGCCTCTGCTGTTCTCTCTGGGAACCGTAACTTCGAGGGACGTGTTCATGCCTTGACAAGAGCAAACTATCTTGCATCGCCTCCTTTGGTTGTTGCCTATGCACTTGCAGGCACAGTAAGAATTTTTTATTGTTGAATATTTGTAGTTTATTTTGGCTGTATAATACAAAAGCATAAAAATAATATTTTCAACAAACTTGTGAAATGAATATTAGACAAACTTCTCTCTGTTTTCACATGCTTGAATGTCTGTCTAATTAACCTATATATAAAATAGTAGCAGATGGATAATATTGTGATCGTTTTGTGAAATAGAAAATGGTTAACATAAGGGATTGTGGGTATCATAATAGGTTTATTTCTGATTGATTGTGTCAGCTCAAGACATTTTGATTTTGTTTGCAGGTTGATATTGATTTTGAGAAGGAACCAATTGGAGTTGGAAAAGATGGGAAGGAAGTTTATTTCAGGGATATCTGGCCAAGCACCCAAGAAGTTGCAGACGTAAGCACTTTTGAAATCTCTCGAATTCAACCAATACTTTTATTGATCATAAAATAAAGTAATATTAAAGTAAAACAAATCTGTCTTAAACATTTATGTTTTACCTTGAAACAATAAATGTTGCAGGCTGTTCAATCAAGTGTTTTACCGACATGTTTAAGAGCACTTATGAAGCTATCACTAAAGGAAATCCCATGTGGAATAACTTATCAGTCGAAGAATCCAAGCTATACTCATGGGACCCAAAATCTACTTACATTCACGAGCCACCATATTTCAAAAACATGACAATGGATCCTCCAGGGGCTCATGGTGTGAAGGATGCCTACTGTTTGCTAAACTTTGGTGACAGTATTACAACAGATCACATATCACCTGCAGGAAGCATTCAAAAAGACAGCCCAGCTGCAAAATACCTTCTTGAACGTGGGGTTGACCGCAAAGACTTCAATTCTTATGGTAGTCGAAGAGGTAATGATGAAATCATGCTAGGGGTACTTTTGCCAATATCCGCATTGTTAACAAGCTCTTAAATGGAGAAGTTGGCCCAAAGACCGTGCATATTCCAACTGGAGAGAAACTATCCGTGTTTGATGCAGCATCAGTAAGTTCATAACTAATCGAATATATTTTTTAACATAGATATAAATATATATTTCCCTAAATTGTTGCAATCACTGTTGTTCTTACCAGAGATACAAGGCTGCTGGCCAAGATACTATAGTTTTGGCTGGAGCGGAGTACGGTAGTGGAAGCTCTAGAGATTGGGCTGCCAAAGGCCCTATGTTACTGGTGAGTCGTGAAACTAGAGGAGCCTAAATGGGCCAGTAACTTTTTGTTTGGGTCGTGTTGTGTTTACATGTATCACTTAGTGTGTCAAACCCGATTATTTAAGTTATATTACTTAAATACTTTTTTTTTATTTTTGAGTAAAATGATTTAGGAGGTTTTAAGATACTTTATATCACACATCTAGCCGATAAACATATTCCGAGTCCAATCACTCGTACATAAATGGGTGTCTAAGCTTAGCCTTTATTCTTATTTTAAAGTTTTTGGATTGAATTTCTTTTTGGTTATGGATATTATGACAGGGAGTTAAAGCAGTGATTGCTAAAAGCTTTGAGAGGATCCACCGCAGTAATCTGGTGGGAATGGGCATCATTCCTCTTTGTTTCAAGGCTGGTGAAGATGCAGACACACTAGGGCTGACTGGTCATGAACGGTACAACATTGACCTCCCAAACAATATTAATGAGATCCGACCTGGTCAAGATGTCGCTGTCACTACCGATAATGGAAAGTCATTCACATGCACTGCCCGCTTTGACACAGAGGTATGAAAAACTTTAAATAAAACAAATATACGAGTTCTAAATGCACATCCAGATACCTTCTACAATTGGATTTTGGTTTATGCAGGTGGAGTTGGCATACTTCAACCATGGTGGCATTCTTCCGTATGTCATCCGACAACTGACGACACAAAAATGATGTGGATCTGCAGGATTGTCATCAACCCATGCATTTTGATTGTTTAGTTTGAGAAAAAGTGAAAAATAAAGAGTTCTTCACAGTTAACGTGTAATCAGATTACACGATAGTCAACATACTCTTTTTGGAATAACTTATCAATCTATCATCACCCCTCACTGAGGCGGGGCGGGTGTTGATTTTTTATTTATTTTTGTTTCATTGTTTACATATATGTGGCTATTGGATAGCTGTTCAACTCTTGATTGATGCAAAGCAAATTGAAGCAAATTTAAGTTTCTGTTTTATGTGTTGGTAACTGAATCAAAAGATTTAAAATGGACCAGATTACGCTTAAATTGTTGAACTGTTCAAATGAAATGACTTCTGATCTGTTTTGACTTGTTCAACCATTTTGACCCATTATCCTTAACTTTTTAGATTAGACATGTTTTGAGGTAGGATTAAAATGTCGAAACCAGACTATTGATTGAATCTGCCGCTCTACTCATGGACTGGTTATATACTTAGATCAGTCTTAAAAAAATGATTACACTAATGAATTAATAATGCTTAAACATTTTAAAAGTTATCATCTTCAAACATTATTGAAAGAAATATTTTCATAAATATATAATTCAAACAGTGATATGGACATGATTATACAAAGTTAAAAGAGAAGGAAGTAGCTAATAATAATAATAAAATAACTGTACAAGATAATGACCAAGAGAGCTTCAAAGATGAGCATGTGAATGTTTAATAATTGTCATATTCAGGTATGGTATGTAAAGCAGGATTCCAACTGCATCTGCAGATAACTGATGATCTTCTACTTCTCCTACAGTTCACCATTATTTGACCCGAAATCTGGTCAATGGAAGACGACAGTGGTGGTGGTGGTGATAGTGGCAGTGCCTGGTGATATATGGTGGCCCGGTTCAAGATTCGCTTCAACTCAGACTGTGTCAACACCACCTTCACCCTCACACCTTTCTTCATTCTATGAGGCCTCATGGCTGGTTCAGGGGCTTCGGGTACTGCATTGTCTGGCTGTTCCTTAAACCTCACTTTCTTTCTTTTCTGGCAGCCGTTGTCACCGCTGACACTGAGTACAACCTGATCATGTACAGTGGAAACTACAAGAGGTTTTGCTTCTTCTGCTTTTTCTTCTTCACAGGATGCTTCTGGTCTCCTTATTGGTTTCAGGCAGTTACCCATTTTAGACAATGGGAGGGAGACGCCTGTGGTGGCGGCCGAAGGCGGAGACAGGAGGTGGCTGATGGTGGTGAGATCAAGGGGTGGGACTTGGGAGTTCAAGTTTGATATTAGGCATTGGCAAGCACATGAGTATCTCTTATAAGTTATATCACAACCAACATTTGAAATATTAATTTTTTATTTCAAAAATATTAAATGAAGGGGTTAGTTATTGCACATGTCACTTGATGTATAAAATTTTGATACATTAAAAGAAAATATGAAGTTACGACACATACAATAACAATATGTGTAAAGTTAAAATATTTTCATCTAGTTTTTTTTTTTATAAAATAAGAAACTAAGCATACAAGTACCATGCAATACATACATATAATTTTGAAGGGTACTTTTGTAGTGTTTTTATAATTTTATAGGTCTTTATCCAATCATAAAGGTGGTCGGACTATGCACAGGGAAAATCATTGACAAGAAGAAAGTTGCAAATCCCGTAAGGAGGGGGTCGGTGTCTCACCGCCCATTGGTTAAATCGGTGAGTACCACTCGATTTTTGGCCCTCTTTCACAAACTAATGTCCACATGGAGTGATTTGGCCCGAGCTCTGACCTTTTCCCCACGCTCAATTAGGGGTAGACTCTGTTCAACCTAACAAGTGTCCTATAATTTTGTACTTTTGTTAATATCCAAAATTCTTCTTTACAATGTTAACAATACATAAAAAATTAACTAGGGTTAGAACTTTGAAACAATTGAAATTGTTATTCTATGGAGTATTTCATTAATCGAAACTTATTTATAGTTGTAGATTTGTCAAGAGGCTTTTAGCCTTATGACATTGGTGAATTTTACTCATCAAAGTGGTGAGTATTCAAAATTTCAAACTCCATTGTAAACTATTTAGGTAGAGTTTGGGTGTTGTAGAATTATGGAGTGTGAGTCATATTTTTTAATTAAATGAATAACTAAAGATGTAGATTTAATGATAAATTGAATATTGACAACAATCTATAGTAGTTAAGCTTTTGGTTATATTTATTTTGTTTTGGTACATCTACCGTTTGGTAGGAATGTTAGGAGATCATGTGCAAATAAACCATGTACCTACATTTACTATTTTGTATTTAAGAAAAGGCTACTTATATTAAATGTGTCATCTAACTTATGACTAGAATCGTATATAATAAACTTAAAAACTTAAATATTTTATGATATTGTCATATATCCATACAATTTTTTTATTTAGCCTGATTGTACATATAGTTAGAATGAAATGAATCATACGTATTTTAAAATGTATAAAAAGTGTGTTTTGTAAGTGACACACATTTTCCTTAGGTGATGAACAAGATAGAGCTTTATTCTAACAGTTTATTGATAAGACACAGTGGATCTATATAATGTAAATTATGATATTATTAAGGTTTGGTAAATAGGATAATATTGTGTTTGAAGTTTAGGTAAATAGTTTATTCTATTTTATTAGCATTTGACAACCACCAAAAGTGTCGAATACTGCATTTATTCAATTTTCTTTTGTTATTTTATTTCCGATATTTTTAAATTATAAATTACAAGCACCACGCTGTATGTACTCAACTAGTAAAAATACTCGTGTTATGTAGTGGGGTTTCGGTCTGTTTGGTACAACAACGATACTCGGTATAGCAACCGAAAGAACTATGTAAAAGAGAATATCGACATGCGTTTTACTTTGATCGAAAACCATTAAAAGGAAATTATATCAGGCAGTAATCGTTGAGGCATAGCACGCGAAAAAGTTAAAGAAATGTAAAAGAGAACATCGACATGCGTTTTAACACGCGAAAAACCATAAAAAATGCACTTATATCGGACAATAATCATTGTGGCGTATTAACACACGAAAAACTCAAAGAAACTAAAAAGTCTTGAAAAGGAAGCCGATAAACAATAAACTTTTTTATTATGCATCACAGAATGAACACGTTGAATCGATTAAATAAAAGTAAAAATGAGTTCAGCGTATTATATATAAATGTATAGTATACTAGTTCCATTTGTTTGTCCGATGTCAATGGAATATGAGCCAAGCAAATACTAAGATAAAATTGAGAATTTAGTTTCTCCAGAAAAAGTAAAATATTGTTAGAAAACTTACAGCGAAAATGGAGAAATGCTGAAACAAACAGAAAGACAGAAGTAAACAGATTAGCATAAAAGAAAACCGGCTTGTGTTTAACACAATACCCTTAAACAGATTCGTCGTCTGTTCCCAGGGTACACCGATTCAAACAGTGACGGTGCACTGCGGACTATCCCACTTGCCTGAAAAGAAACCGGAACAAGGTGCTGCTGTGTATGCGACCAGGAAATGCTTCTGCAGTGTGAGTATGTATGTTTTGCGAGTGTGTATCTGTGTTCTTTCTACACATATGATGGTCTGTCTTATATAATTAATCAGCCTAGACCGAAACTGATAAGCATTTAACTTCGCGAATTAATCACACGAGTTAATCACCATCATTAGGCTATTAAACGCTAATAATAACCAAGAATTGAAACAGTTGGAAGCTGAAGACCAAGAGTTCTTCAGTTACATTATTGCAAAAAATTAAAACAAATATCAAAAACCAGTGTCGCGCGGACCCGGGTTTTTTCAAGCTGCATTCGTGTCCGCAGATGCGGGCGTCGCGTTGATTCAAGAATTTTTCCAGCCCGAACCCATTTTTTTGCACCCCCCTGCGCGCGGGTAGGAGCTAGAGGATAATGTAACTTTAACAATTTAAATCTCCCTCTCAAGCTTCTCCTTATAAATCCTTCCAATTTTCATCTCCCAACCAATGTGGGACAAGGCCAACTCACATTCACATAAACAAGACAAAATTGCAGAAAACGTCCTTTATGTTTACCCAAAGTTGCAGGTTTAGTACTTTAACTTTAAAAGTTGCAGGATACATCCTTTATCGAAGTTTTTGTTGCAGGAAACATCCTTTACACTAACTCTATTAGTGTTTGTCGTTAACTCCCCCTCACATGCCAAGCATGTGAGGGTATTTTCGTCAATTTGTATTTAAAGGACCTTTTCTGCAATTAAAACAAAAATAACAACATAACAATAAAGGAGGGACTAAACTTGTCAAAGTTTGAAAGTTTTTTGTTATTATTCAAAAAAAGGAAAGGGAAAGAATCGCGTGTAGCAAGATTCGAACCCGAGTCTAAGACGACTCTGTACACAGTAGCAACCACTCCACCAAATGCATCTTTTGTTGTTATTATTCAAACACAATTATATTTAACAAATGATTTGAAAGTCATCTTCTTCCCTAATCAACATATGAACCCTAACCCTAAACCAAAATTCAATAATTCGATCTAGGCCTTATGAGCGTCCCGTATTAGAGGGCTTTTGATCCTAGACACCAAAACAACAAAACGACAACAAACAATTGGACTTACATGATGTTTTAGAGTTTGAAAAGGGGAGATGCAGGTCCGAGCGTAATACCGCAAATTAGGAAGCTTCTTGGACGTGTTTTGAGTGGTTCGTTTGTGGGTTTACAATGCTTAAAGGTGCAGAGGTCTAATGCAGACGTTACTTTATGTAATAGGCGATTTGAATGCGAGTTTTAAGGTTAATTCAAAGCTCCGGCGGTTACAAACTTAAATCCGATTAAAAACTCGTTTAAAAAGCGTTTAATGTGTTAATAAGACTAGAAATTAAATAAGAACAGCAGAAGAAACGTTTTGGGAGTATTAAAGGCGAATTAAACTTTGTTATTCTTGGGTTTTGGGTCGGCCGGAATGAAAATCCGGTGACCGGAATCCTCTCGCCGGAAAAATCGAGGAAAAGAGGAGAGGGAGGATGAGTTGGTTTAAAAGTTTAAATGTTTGGCAGAATTCGTCCCTCCTTGCCTAACTTTTTTAACATTATCACATGTTATTTTTGTTTTAATTGCAGAAAAGGTCCTTTAAATACAAATTGACGAAAATACCCTCACATGCTTGGCATGTGAGGGTAACTTAACAGCAGAATTTAACACCGTTAGTGGTAAAGGTCGTTTTATGCAACCAAAAGTTCATTAAAGGATGTTTCCTGCAACAAAAACTTCGATAAAGGAGGTATCCTGCAACTTTTAAAGTTAAAGGACTAAACCTGCAACTTTGGGTAAACATAAAGGACGTTTTCTGCAATTTTGTCCATAAACAATTTCCAACAATCCCCCACATGAATGGGAGTTATTCACAGAAACAACCTCATTCCGATTAAATTTCAACAGTTGAGTTTTGCATACGATAGTTAGGTGTGACCCTTTGAACCTTCGCTTATGAAACGCACTTAGCCCACTGGCTCTGAGTAGAACGCGATGTCTTTGAACTCGTCTGCTGTTTGTGTAGACGACAATACGCTTCACACAAAACTCTCCCTGACAACGTCAAGTCCTCATAGTTGTGTCCGTTATGGTCATGGACACGTGCCTGGTTCTGCGAGAGCTCTTAATATACCCTTCGAAGCGACCCCACTTCTCTCTCACATAGGTGATCTACTAGGACTGGTTACCTCAGTCAAATCATTAAAAGCCATAAGCTTAACCTCAACCTTGTCACTTTTAGGAATGAACTAGGAAGCTTATTAGAT
The DNA here is from genome assembly GCA_030844895.1 of Ambrosia x helenae. Classification (NCBI taxonomy): domain Eukaryota; kingdom Viridiplantae; phylum Streptophyta; class Magnoliopsida; order Asterales; family Asteraceae; genus Ambrosia; species Ambrosia x helenae. The sequence continues at coordinate 10,228 of JAUTDX010000612.1, forward strand.
TTATAGTAAGCTCCCTTTTTCAAAACGTGGGGTTTCCAACAACTCCCCCCCCACAGTGACCTTCGCCAGTTCATACAATTAGGTTGTCCTATTGAACTTAGATCTTGGGATCTCCAGTCAGCTGAGTTAGGTTTCCTTCGCATAAACTTAGCCTTTCATGGGCTTTAGTCCCATTCCCATTGACGACTTCTGAACTAACTCTCTGCTTAAGCCTTTTGTTAGCGGATCCGCGATGTTATCCTTTGACTTCACGTAGTCAACAGTGATAACTCCTGTAGAGATTAGTTGTCGTACCGTCTTATGTCTATGTCTTATATGCATGTTCTTACCGTTATACATTGTGCTATGAGCTCTGCCAATCGCCGAATGGCTATCACAATGTATACATATGGCCGATGCCGGCTTCGGCCACCTTGGTATATCCTCAACAAATTGACGTAGCCATTCTGCCTCTTCACATGCTTTATCTAAAGCGATGAATTCTGATTCCATCGTGGATCTAGCAATTACAGTTTGCTTAGATGATTTCCACGATATCGCTGCACCACCAAGTGTGAATACATACCCACTTGTTGCTTTGGAATCATTCGTGTCAGATATCCAATTTGCATCGCAGTAACCTTCAATAACGGCTGGATATCTACTATAATGCAGCCCGCACTCTCGTGTGTATCTCAAGTACCGAAGCACCCGTGTCATGCAACCCCAATGAGTTAAACTTGGGTTGCTCGTATATCTACTTAGCTTGCTTACAGTATATGCTAAGTCTGGTCTAGTACAACTCATCAGATACATCAAGCTGCCAATAGTTCTTGAGTACTCTAATTGGTTAACAGGCTCACCTCGATTTTTAGCTAGATGTTGACTCGTGTCAATGGGAGTTCTAGCTACATTAGAGTCATTTGCATTGAACTTCTCAAGAATTTTGTCCACATAGTGAGACTGACTTATCACAAGTCCATTCTGGGTTCGTGTGATTTGTACTCCCAAAATCACATCCGCCAATCCCATATCTTTCATGTCAAACCTTGCTTTTAGGATGTCCTTCGTAGATTTTATCATTTTCTCATTACTACCAGCGATGAGCATATCATCCACATACAAACACAAGGTGACATATCCATCTGGTGTGTCTTTCACATACACACACTTGTCACATTCATTGATCTTGAACCCAGAATCAAGCATGACATGATCAAACTTTTGATGCCATTGTTTTGGAGCTTGTTTCAAACCATACAAGGATTTTACAAGCTTGCATACGTTCTTTTCTTGTCCCTTGGCTATGAAGCCCTCGTGTTGTTCCATGTAAATCTCTTCTTCTAGATTTCCATTCAAGAAAGCCGTTTTCACATCCATTTGGTGCACTTCCAAATTTCTAATGGCTGCAATCGCAAGAACCATCCTGATGGATGTTATTCGCGTAACAGGCGAATATGTGTCAAAATAATCCAAGCCTTCTCGCTGTTTATATACTTTGATCACCAATCTTGCCTTGTATTTATCAATGGTGCCATCTGGCTTCATCTTTTTCTTGAAAATCCATCGATATCCTAGTGGTTTACATCCCGCAGGAAGATCCACTAATTCCCAGGTGTGATTTTGTAAAATATATTCTATTTCACATTTTATGGCCTCCTTCCACTGAGGTCCATCCGAGGAATTTACCGCTTGTTGGTAAGTTTGAGGTTCCTCCTCGACTACATAGGTGAGGAAATCTGGACCAAAGGATTTTTCAGTCCTTTGTCTTTTACTCCTTCGGATTTCACTTTCATCAATTTGAGGTTCATCATTTGCAACCTCTTCTCTTGAAACACCTTCCCTAGTTGGGTTTGATGGGCCCGGTTCATCATCTAGAACACTATCATCAAATGGGTTTGGTGAACCCAACTTAGGCCTCTCCAAACATGGGAATATGTGCTCAAACCAAGAAGCATCCTTAGATTCCAATATAGTGCCGTTAGACACTCCAGGATTCTTCGAGTCATACACAAGAAAACGAAGTGGACCACCCAGGCGAGTGTATCCAATAAGCAGACAGTCTACAGTTTTGGGTCCTATCACGAGACGTTTTGGTGGTGTCACTACCACCTTAGCTAGGAACCCCCACACTCGCAAGTGATTATATGATGGTTTGACTCCCGTCCATAATTCATACGGTGTTACATCCTTCTCCTTACGGGGAATTAAATTTAGAATGAAATTTGCTGATAACAGCGCTACCCCCCACATGTCCTCACTCACTCCTGAGCTTATCAACATGGCATTCATCATCTCTTTCAAAGTTCGGTTTTTCCGTTCCGCTATGCCATTTGATTGAGGAGAGTAAGGAGGTGTGAGTTCATGTATGATTCCACTTTTTGCACAAAGATCAGCAAAAGGTGAAACATACTCACCACCTCGATCGCTTCTTACTTTTTTGATCTTTTTGTTAAGTTGATTTTCAACTTCGGCCTTGAACACAACAAATTTGTCAATAGGCTCATCCTTACTCTTAAGTAAGTACGCATAGCAAAATCGTGTGCTATCATCAATAAAAATGATAAAATACTTGTCCCCACCTCTAGTAGGAATCGCTTTCAAGTCACATAGATCGGTGTGGATCAAATCAAGAGAACTAGTGATTCGTTCAACCTTTTTGAATGACGTTCGTGTTTGTTTTGCATCGACACAAGTTTCACATTTATGGTTTGAGTCAATATCAATTTTTGGTATGCTATTCAATTTAATTAAATGTCGAATGGAATTAAAATTCACATGACCTAGTCTACCATGCCAAACATTAGAAGACTCAAGCAAGTAAGCAGAATTATCGTTATTCATTCCATTCATCACAGTTACATTTAACTTAAACATACCATTTAGGGCATAGCCCTTACCAACATACATACCACCTTTAGTCAACACGACCTTATCCGACTCAAACACTATTTTGAACCCAAACTTGTTCAACTGCCAACCAGACACAAGATTCTTGCGAATATCAGGAACATACAACACATTTGACAAAGTAAGTTCCTTTCCCGACGTCATCTTCAAAACCACATTTCCTTCACCTTTGACATCTGCGGCAGCAGAATTCCCCATGAAGAGCTTTTCACCAGTAACTTCCTTGAAAGTGTTGAAAAGGCTCTTGTCAAAGCACACATGCCGGGTTGCCCCGGTATCCACCCACCAATCATTGGCATCATTACCAACCAGGTTTACTTCGGTCACCATCATTGATAAATCGGAAATCATAGCAACAAGCTTATCAATCATGTTTGCTTGTTGGGCATTTTCTTTCTTGGGAAGCTTGCATTCACTTGCTTTATGCCCCGGTTTGTCACAATTATAGCACGTTCCATTGAACATCTTCTTCCCAACCCCACCTTTAGGTCCAAGGTAGGAACTCTTCCCGTTGGTTTTCTTAAACCCAGCCCGTTTGTTGCTTTTGTTGCTTCTGTTACCCTTTGACGATTGACAATGTTCAACAACATTAGCTTTAGCGACTTCATGACCGTTAGTTCTTTTTTGAGCAACTTTGTTGTCTTCTTCAATACGAAGACGCACAACCAAGTCTTCAATTGTCATTTCCTTTCGCTTATGCTTCAAATAATTCTTGAAATCAATCCAACTTGGTGGCAATTTTTCAATAATAGCCGCAACTTGGAATGTCTCGCTAAGCATCATTCCCTCCGCATGTATATCATGAAGAATAACTTGTAACTCTTGGACTTGACTCATGACAGTTTTTGGGTCCACCATACAAAAATCCAAGAACTTAGCCACCACAAATTTCTTTGTGCCCGCATCTTCAGTTTTATACTTGCGTTCCAAAGATTCCCATAACTCTTTGGCCGTTGCGGCTTTGCAATACACATTGTAAAGCGAATCCACCAATCCATTAAGGACATAGTTTCGGCACAGAAAGTCCGAATGATTCCAAGCATGAATCGCACTCACAATTTGAGTGTCCATTTCCTCTTCAGCAACATGAGGAACGGAAAGTCTGTTCCCAGAGTACACCGGTACAAACAGTGACGGTGCACTGCGGACTATCCCACTTGCCTGAAAAGAAACCGAACAAGGTGCAGCTGTGTATGCGACCAGGAAATGCTTCTGCAGTGTGAGTATGTATGTTTTGCGAGTGTGTGTCTGTGTTCTTTCTGCACATATGATGGTCTGTCTTATATAATTAATCAGCCTAGACTGAAACTACGAGTTAATCACCATCATTAGGCTATTAAACGCTAATAATAACTAAGATTTGAAACTGTTGGAAGCTGAAGACCAAGAGTTCTTCGGTTAAATTATTGCAAAAAATTAAAACAAATATCAAAAACCAGTGTCGCGCGCGGACCCTGAGCTGCATTCGTGTCCACAGATGCGGGCGTCGCGTTGATTCAAGAATTTTTCCAGCCCGAATCCACTTTTTTGCACCCCCCCTGCGCGCGGGTAGGAGCTAGAGGATAATGTATCTTTAACAATTTAAATCTCCCTCTCAAGCTTCTCCTTATAAAGCCTTCCAATTTCCATCTCCCAACCAATGTGGGACAAGGCCAACTCACATTCACATAAACAATTTCCAACAAATATGACAATGGGAAGAGAAGTTAAAGCTTCTTAGAAAAAGAACTAGTCAAGAGTATGCGATATTTTAATAACTTCAAAATGGAAAAAGAGTAGAATGTTGTGTGCAAGAATCGTACTCAAGCCTCAAAAAAGAAAGAACCAATCAACCAGACCACGTTAGCTAAATTTTTTTTGTTGAACGAAATCTTTAACAATTATAACTAGGTTGATTATACGACGCGCGTTGCGCGTTTATGTAATCTGTTTGTAATATAGTATGTGTTAGTTTAATAATGCTATATAATACGGTGACATAATAAACGTTACTTGTGTTCACTTGTGCCATTTTTTTTTGACAGAATTCATCCTTCCTTATTAAATACAATTGTTTCAGTTTCTCAACCACTTTGATTATGTAATAAATGAGATTTTCTAACTGTCCCCACTAACTTAAAGGATATTTATTGAGGTGTTAAGAGTTTCTATCAACCGTACTCAATCCAGGCATCAGTTATTTCTTCGAAAATGACTTCCAGAGTGAGATCGTCAGGTGGTTTTAGAACTTTTAAGGTGGGAACTAATGGCAAAGTGTACTGTTATCATAATCTGCTTGCAGTCTTGAACCTGTACTGCTAGGCCGGGTGAAGAGTTCTATGAATGTCCATTTGCACTAGTATGTTATGTATTTGGTAATTTTTTTGTTATAAGGGTGATTACTAAAAGGTTTTTTATATTACATGTCAAGGGAGGTCTCATTGCGGTTTGTTTGTTTGGAAATCTGAAGTTGAAAATGTTATCTTAGAACCGACTGAGAGAAGGGCATTACAAAATGAGTATGATAGGTTGGAGATGGAAAAAAGTTTGTTAGAAAGGGAGGTTGCAGCTTTGAAGTCTAAAGTTGATAGTTATGATGCAGATGTTGCTGAGAGAAGGGTGTTGCAAACTGAGTATGAGAAGTTGGGTATGGAGAAAGGTTTGTTAGAAAGGGAGGTTGTGGGTTTGAAATCTAAAGTTGACACTTATGAAGCAGCCTTGGTGAAAGTTTTTACTGCTGTTGTGTTGTTCTCGGGTTTCTTATGTTTGTTTATTAGGTATTAGAATATATGTAGGGTAATATGAAGCTAGCAGTTTTGGGTTTTTTGGTAATCTTAATGCAAAGTGCATGTATTCTGGCTGTATTAGTATTATCAACTTTATATGATATATGATAAACTGTTATTTTGTGAACTGTTATGACTACTTTTATGCATGGTTATTGAATCACAAAAAATATTCGCCACGTATAAATAATACAATCATCAATTTTTATTAGTTGATTCAATGAGAATGAATGCAGTTGTTGTTGTTACCTAATCAAGTTGCAGTTCACGTGCCTGCAGAACATAAACGAATAGCGTATTTGTTTCGGATGCATGGTATTATGTTGGCTGAAACAGAATTATAAAATATATTAAAGTGAAGAAAATGGGTAAGTGGCGTAGGCGTCTAAGCGAATATAAAATGTCTTGGAGTGGCGCCTTAACGCGAATAGGCGTTTAGGTGTTTCATTCGCCTAAACGGATGTGCGCCTAATCGAATAGGTGCCTATGCGCCTAAACGCCCCCGCGCATAGCCCATTATTCCCAATATAAATGATGACAGTTGCTTCGATTTTCAAGGAAAACATACTGCAATCTTGACTTACAAAAGTTTATTTAAGGCAGCATGATGTTTTATCAAGCAATTAGGCGAATAGGCGCATATGCAAACCATTTGCATAAATTGTTAAGCTCCTAGGTGTTTAGGTACCTGATTTGCCTAATCGAGTATGTGTTTAAGCGTATGAAGTGTGTAAGTGGTTAAACACCTAGGTGCATAGTACAGGTTCGTCTAAAGGGACGCGTGTGATCAGAACAGGTGTGCAGCTTCAATTATTACGCGTCCGCCTAAACGCCTATGCGCCTAAGTGAATACGCGGCTACAAAACTGGTTTTGAACTCTGATGATAGGCAAACTTGATGTTTGTGGTGTATTCGCCTGGATGTCTAAACACGTATTACCTAGGCGTATTTGCCTAAGCACATAGGCGTCTAGATGGGTCGCCTTTTGATAGAACCTGTGTTGGAACATATGGTTGAATTGTTGATGTGTGTGTCGTGTGACTCTATTTTTTACAGTGGCTTTCCATGGCAGTCAGTTGATCTCATTGGCCAACCGAATATGAAATAGGAGAGAGTAGAGGCAGACAGGTTAGTGGACGAAAATGATGGGTTTGGACATACAGAACATGGATAAATATGCTGTACTTGCTTAATTGCTTACACGCTTATTTTTATACGCGGATATCAAGTGTAGCCTGTCGCTATCATGCACTTTCCTTATTTGCTTAAACGCCTGAAGAGGTGGAATATCACTGGTCCCTGCACATACTGACAACTTTTTTTTGTTTTTTATTTCGCTATCTGCTTAGGCGCACAAAGGGCGGGCTGTGTAGGCGCTTATTTTCCTAAGCGAATAGTTGGTTACGCACTTATGCGCTTAAGTGAATGGGCGGCAGTACATGTGACCCAATCAGATGGTAGCGGCGTTATATAACAATTTTTTGAGATTTCAATACTCTGGTATTGTTTAATTAAGTAGTTTTGGGTTACATGTTGAAACAGCCAATTTAAGCAACCAAAAATTACTTTTTGAAACTAAAAAAAAACACTTATGTGCTTAACTGAATAGGTGTGCATGCACCTATGTAGCTAAGTGAATAGACGCCCAAGTGTTTATGTGTTTACGTGAACAGGCGTTTATTTGCCTACACGTTTGGTTCGCCTAAGCACCTATTTTCATAGGCGAATATCGATCGCACCCTGTCATAAATATGCACCCTGCTTATTTGCTTAAGCGCATAATGGGTGGCGGCACTTGTCGTCCAATTAGGTGGTAGTTACGCTGTATGACGGCTAATAAATGTAGTTCTTTGCGGCCAAAATGATAAAAATTAACAGGTTTTCATAAATAAGCGATTTTCATGACATTGTTATGTGGTTGGATGTGTTAAAACAGTTTTGAGCCTAAATGGATAAAAGACAGTTTGCCAATTGGGAAACCTGAAGTTGAATATTTACATGAAATAAGTAGGTTATTTTAATTGAATTTGTTTCATTTTGGGCGTTTTTTTTATTCTAGGGTGGAATAGATTAGACACAAATGATATAAGATTCTAATAACATGACAGAACATAAGATCCTAAGAAGGTTACATAACATCCTAATAAGCTTACATAACATCCTAATAAGTTAACATACTAATAAGCTTACATAACATCCTAATATGTTAACACAAGATCAGAATTTTTTACATTGCATCTTGATTGAGCCGTCTTAACCAATATCACCATTACCACGAGCACTGCCTGCGAGTTTTTGAGTGCATCGTGTTGTTGAAAGGTGGGACTTAGTCTTTTGGATCACCAGCAGGTTTTTTGCTTGCTGGTGTATGTTGAAATACTGCGAAACAAAAACTGAATGAGTGGGCTTTCATTAATAGTAGATATGCACACATTTAGTATACCTTCAGATTGCATCAGACTGCGTTTGGCTGTACCAACAGTACTTGTATTGACAACAGTTGATGATGAAGTGGAGTGCACAGTCTGTGGAGCAGAAGTCTTTGCAGATGGCGTTTTCGGTGCAGGTGTGCTTGCTGCTGGCATGTCTTGGGAAATTATTTCAGTGGGTGGATTAATGACCCTGGCATTGCTTACTGTACAACGTGTGATTCCCTTCCTGTCTCTGTTTGCCTGCACTTGTAGATCCAAATCTTGGCCTATGATGCTGTACACTAATGTTTCTTTATTCGGTTGTAACATCATTTCAGCACATGACATATTTAAGAGCTGACTTATGGTCCTGTCAAAGAATGTAGTTTCGATTGTTTCAGAGTTGTCAGATAGTGTTGCCTGAATTCGGTACCTGTTTGAATATTTGTATCATATAATTAGTTATAAACGACATAAATATTTGTAGATTAAATTGTTTCTGCAAATAAGTTTAAAACATTAAAAGCAAATGCAGACTTTTGTCCTAAAAAGGGATGTTAACTTATTGTATTATCATGTTATTTTAAAAGTGCAGGCTGCAACAGCTGGTATCTAACCCAAAATGACCCGTTTCCTTAATATTAGTGTTCAAACAAATTAAAAACCTAGTTTGCATATAAATTCACTTACATTTGACAGTTGGTAAAAACTTATATCTAACTCAAAAGGACCCATTAGGTTAATATTAATGCGCACACAAAGAAGACGCTTTTACGTATATAAACTTATTGGTGAATTAAATGGTAATATAATAGGTTGTGCACCCTTAATTTTGTAGCTGTTGCGTAACCTATGCCATATTAGAGAAGAACTTCAAATAAAACGCTTATAAACCTAAGTGGCTAAACGCTAGTTTGTTTAATAGTGTGCCTATTGGCCAATTTGGATTGTTCTGTTTTTTTTTACTGTAAACTGATGACAGAAAGCTAGAGAAACGCGTGTGTATAGACAGTATAGTCAAATTAGGTAGTGACATACCTTTACCTCATTTGTTTTGAAAACAAAAACCTAAAACAGACCCATATCAGTCAAACCTGGGTACCATAGTACTTCCACTTTTCTTATAAGGTGAGCCTATTCATGAGACTGATTCATAGTTGTCCTTATTTAATACTAAGTAGAAAGTATAAATATTTTTATGCAGACACGCCCTTAACATGTATTGTTAATAAAACGCTTATGCGCCTAGGCACCTAAACATCTCTTTGCTGAGTCGTAAGGTTAGTATGAGGACAAACATGCAACGCATTGATTTGGGTCGGGTTGTCTTCTTATTTATTTAGTTCAAAGGAAAAATAGATTGTGAATAAAGCGCGTACGTAGGCAGACACCTAAATACCTATTGACTTAAGCCGGAAAACATGTATTGCAAAGTAAATTACTATTCACTCATATTAAACAGAAGCTGCAAACTTTTTTGCATACACACATCCATAACATGTATTGCGAATAAAATGCCAATGTAGTCATAATCTGCTTGGTGAATAAAATGCCTATGCGTCTAGGCGTGTAAGTTAGATTGAAGAAGCCAGGTAAAAAAACGAAATTTTATTTAGTATGAAACATAGGGTGTTAGAATTTTGCGTGCAGACCAGATTTCTGTTTATGAAATTTGTCTAAACACTAAAATGCATAATGATTTAGGCGCGTATGTAAATACGCATTAACTACAACGAAATGTAATTAACTGATTCTGTTTTGCTGTTTATTCTTCTCCAAAACTGTTAATTACATACAGCTAATGTCAAGTTGTTTCAAATTTTTAACAAAGCAGGATTAATGTAAGTTTTTAGAGTTATATTTGTGTTAAAAACAATTTGAAAGCTTATTTTAAACTATAGTTGTTGAACTGTGCATACAATACACAACTCCCAACATACTAAAGCAGTAATATAAGAGGTTATTTACATAATTAGATTGTAAAGTGAAAGCTTACACGTATTTGACATCAGCCACGTTTGCATGTTCGGAACAAAACCAAAGTGGACTAACTTCTAACACAAACTGATTGCATTCGGCGCAGGCAGTGTAAAACCATGGTACTGTTGCTGACATATGATCTATTGTGCATCTGATAATGAAGCTTGCACCCTATTAAGAATAAATAAGTTAATAACAGTGAAGGTAAAACCCGCGCATTTGTTAAAATTGTAACTCACAGTTAGCCTATTTGCTGGCAAATTTTTGAGTCCTGCAATTGAAATTTGTTGTCCTATTGGTTGCACAGCTGGTTGGTGTTGAAGGCCTTCGTTTGCATACCTATAATAACACACATAAATGCGCATTCTAAGTCAACAAATCTAAGTGGCAGCTATAAATTTTTTTTGTGAAAGTAATGAGTAATGTTAACAAAATATTTTTTTTGCCATACATGTCTAATAATTGTCGTGTTTCTGGCGTTTTAGGATCCCGATATATATAAGTAGCATTTGTGGTTTGAAACTGAAGAGCACCTGTATAAAAGAAAATTTATATAAGAAATATTATTATAGCACTAATAATGAAAATATATTTATATCAAAACATTAAAAAAGTAATGTGTTTCTTATATTAAGGAATACTAACCAAAATAGCCTTTGCTTTTTAACGCATTGAGCGCTAATATGACAGGCGTGGTGGCTTTTTCATACTCAATTCAGTTAAACCTCGTCTTTGACTTCAGCATTTCCTCCCAGATGGCAATTGTAACATCCTGATTACTGTATTTCATAAAAAACGAATTGAATATTGTAATATAAATTTCAAAATACAAGTTATAAAGCCTGTACCTGCAATCTCTCAATGTCATGACAACATATGGCTGGTTTGAGGTAGTCATCTTGTCTGTCATCCCACGCAAAATACCAATGTAATCTGTTAGGAAGATCAGTGTTTCATTAACAATTATATAAGTGTGATATTTGGTGGGAAAACAAATATAGAATTACAAGCATAGCATAACATACCAAAAATGCCTTCATGAGGTGCGGCTATTTCAGCTCTTCTACGGCTTGCACTGTCAAAGAAGTAATTTTGTATGGCTGTACAATCTGGAATAGGTGTAATAACAGTTGCCTGTGCAAGGAAAATGACGGCTGAATGTGTGAGGGTATTGGTGTAATTATCCGGCTCCACACACGCGTACTTTTCAATCTGGTAACACAATCCAAGTTTCAATTTAGGTTCGACAGCCTTTTTGTTTTTTCCTTTCGCCATGGCTTGGATTCCCAGACCCTGTGTATACATTGTATTAATATTAAAACAATTTACAAACCAAATATAAATAGTGATAACATATATTATAATGTAAGTATAAATATTTTTACCTCAGAATCAACAAACACATAATGTACTTCCTCATCACGGAATGCCGGCACCCATTTCTTAATAACCCGTACTTCAATCATCGTTGTAGCCTGTTTAGGAGTCAGTTCTGCCACCCCTTTGTAGTTCATTATTATCAGCCTGTTCAATATAATGCAAGAAATTAGTTATATAATTTTATGTAACATGTAGTAACATATATTTATAATAAACACATAAATAATAAGAAAAATACACAACCTGTTGAGAACTGATTTCATGTAACAATTCAGAATACACAATGTTTAATGTTGTCTTATTATCTTGTGTATCATTACCAGCTAAAAGTATTTTTAATGAGTTTGGAGATGTAGCTCTTGATAAAGCAACGTATAACTGACCATGTCCAAAGATTGGTTGTGGCAAATACAACCCAACCTTTTTCAAAGATTGACCTTGGCTTTTATTAATTGTCATAGCGTAACACAATTTTATTGGAAATTGACGACGTGTAAAAACAAATGGTAAGTCTTTTGAATTATGTACAAAATTAATTCTTGGTATATAAACTCTGTTTCCAACTGCTGTACCAGTAATAATTCGTGCCTCAATCACGCGTGGGAGCAACTGAGACACTAATAGTCTTGTTCCGTTAAACAAACCATTTTTAGGATCTATATTACGCATCAACATAATTGGATTGTTTAGTTTTAAATTTAAGCAATGGTTTGGAATGCCAGGAAAGTTAAGAACATTTAAATACTCAGGCGGGTACATTGCATCTGTTTCAGCACCATCTTTGGAATGAGGAACCATAGAGTCAGTACTTAAATAAGAAACACATTCTCCTAATGATAATTCTTGTACCATTTCATTTATGACATCAACTGTTTCGTTTTTTGGACAAATAATAGCACGTTCAGATATTCTTGCAGGCGTGGGATTTGCAAGCAAATCAACATCATAAACAAAATGAATCAACTCTAAAAGGCTATTTTCAGATTGTTTAACCAAGAAATTAGTAGGTATTTCACTTTGTTTGATATCTGAATGTTCAGTATCAACAACAACACCTTCTTTTCCGTCTCCTATTCTTAAAAGCCATTTAGAAAAGGCTTCTATTTCTTCTTTGTCACAAATGCTTCCTTCATTCGTTTTAATACGCATGTTCTCACTAAGCATATAAACAACAAAATGTTTCCACAGGTATGATCGAGGAAGGCAAGATGCTAAAATTTCACTTTTGCTGCATTTTGGCTTGACTGGTAATGTTTGCCTCAAATCACCACCTAATAATACTGATTTCCCCCCAAATAATTGTAAGGTATTTCCAGTAAGATCTTTTAATGTTTTATCTAATGATTCAAAACACTTACGGTCACTCATGGGTGCCTCATCCCAAATAATAAGTGTGGTTTCTAAAAGAAGCTCAGCAAGATTTGTTTTCTTTCTAATGTGACATACAGATTCTTCTGTTAATTCTAGCGGTATTTTAAACCTTGAATGAGCTGTACGACCTGCCGGTAATAATAAAGATGCAATGCCCGAGGCTGCAACGGCAAGGACAATCATACCAGCTGATCGTAAACGTGAAATTAGCGTTTTCCATATATAAGTTTTGCCAGTACCGCCATGACCATAAACAAATGCTAATAATTGTGTTGAGTTTGTGATTGCATTCATTACTGCATCATACACAACTAATTGCTCATTATGTAAGCTTGCATGTAAATTTTCATACTCAATGCAAAGTGCATTCCTATTATAATTTTTTTCTTATAAGAGCAAAGCATTACCTAATGTTGAAAAAACAGATGGGTCTGGATTTGGAAGACCAAATTCTGTTAATGTGCGTGGATGAGAATTCGAATCTAATAGAAGTTGAAGTTCATGTAACACATATTGTTGTAAATCCGAATCATTCGTTACATTCAAATCACCTGTGATGCTCTGACTGATATTACGATTTATATCATCAGACATGCATTTCCAATTGGAATCCAATAATTTACGTGGATTAGAAACATCACAAAAAAGCAACATGCAAACAAATAAAGATCTTAATTCAATAGATGTAGCCCATGTTGCAGCCTCAGTCAAAGCAGTTTCCCATTCTCTATCATTTCCTATTAAGCCTAAAGCCTCACAAGCCTCTCTAAAAGTTGGCATAATAACACCAGACACAGTTCTTAAATCCGCATAAGAGCAACATCCTTTTTGGTAAGTTAGTAATAATCGGAGATAAAATAACTCACCACATGTTGGATGTACATATGCCAGCCTACCTATCGCAGGTCCCCTTTGCTTTTTCGAATTTCCCATGATTTTGATGAGGCTTCCCAACGAAATTTTGTTAGGTAATCAATGTAGCGTAAATTAACACCTACAGGCACTGATGTTTGACTATTAGTCATCTGCTTCATATTATTTGCAACCATTCCGTAAGCGTTCTTTTACCAACATTAGGATTTAATGCAATATCAGTAAGGCGTTGTGATTGCTTAAAAGTCAGATTTTGTTTTCCCTCAAGATGAACTGCCAAAACTTGGACAGCTGGATTTCTGCTATGAATGTAAAAACCAAAAATTCTCCACATTGCCTCATGTGGACAAATAAATCGACCTTCCACATAATTGCTAATTTCATCAACAACTTCTGGTTTACTGTTAGCTTGAGTATTTGATTGTGTTGTATCTTGAGATATTGCAAATCGAATTCTGTCTGCACCATTAGAAATGTATTTAAATAGGTATTTAATTAGCATTGTCCACCCACAATACTCAACATTTATATGTGCATCAAAATGTAATAACAAATTTGCATTATACGGAACGACAAATCCATTGTCAAGTGGCACACCATTTTTAAGAAAAGGCACACCATCTGAAGGCCTCTTCTAGTGCACATAACCGGCATTATCAAAGCGTGTTACATCTTCATACGGCTTTGGAAACTTTTTGGTACAAACTCTATCTTTCATACATGGCGAATTCAAACGGGCTAAACCACACGGTCCATGTAACATGAAATCAGTAACAATCTTATGCAAAGCTGGGTCGGTAGACACATTTGGAATAATAGCGGAAATCTATTGATCCACTTGGCTCGCATCACGTATAGCATAAGCATTTGACACCCAAAGCAAAGTATGACAGTGCGGAAGACCTCTTTTTTGGAATTCAATAGTGTACAAATCTGAGCATATTAAAACCAATGTAAGGTTGTGTACACAAATACAGCCTCAAACAATCTAAAACAGCCAAATGGTATAAAAGTAATATATACCTGCCGTTACATCACCAAATGGCTAGGCTTTTCGTAAATGTTTCATAAAAGCACGCACTTTCAATTGAAACACCCTTGCAATAATATCTGGACGATCTTGTGCATTGGAAACACCTACACGGTCTAAATGCCTTTTAATTTCAGGCCAGCGTACATTACATGTGAACGTAATAAAATACTGAGGATTTCCGTGCACACGGCATATAGCCAATGCTTCTTGATAATGCTTGTACATATATCGTGGTCCGCCCGTAAAAGACGCAGGCAAAATAACTCATTTTCCGATACTATTAGCATCATTATCACCTCTCGATATCGCATCATGTACTCCTTGCAAAAATTCACAACGAAATTCATCTTGATGTAGCCTATAATATTCTAATCGACAATGCTCAACACATATGTAAGCATCCACCAAATATTGTTGCAATAATCTGGATGCCTTAAGCAAATGTGTGTATACATCTTTGCGATCATGTATTTGATAGCTATATAACATTATTGGTGTTAATTTTGAATCATCAGAGGCTGCGGTTGTAACTGTTGACATTTCGCTTGTGTCTGCATCAACCGGAACAGAAGCGTCAATATTCTCAAAATTAGCAACTGGGGTTTTCAATCGCAAATCTGGCGACCACCCTTATTCCGCACGAGGGAAAATAAGAGGGTATTGTAATGACATATAGGATGAATGTAATTTACTAACTCTGTGTGGCATACCGTCTTTACTCCTACTAATCACACCAAATTGTGATGATACTTGATCTGTATCACACAAGATAGCACCTAAACAATTTGCAGACGGCACATCATAGCGTTTGTCTGAAGCGCGATTGTAAAGACGAATTTGAAAGTTTGGAACCTCAGAATGCGCACACATATCCTTAGCCATACAAAAAAGTTGGACATATTCATTTACCTCATCCAACATTTGTGTTAAAGAAGACACTATATTGGAAACAAAACCGGAAGAATCCAAATTCTGGAAAAATCTGATACGATTAGCCACCTCATTTTCACCATAAAAAATGTACATTTGTAGGAAACGCGACGCATCACCTGGTAACGGGCATACAGAACCAAGCCAATGTGACACTTGCCCAGCAACTTTAAAAACATATGGCGCACTACCATGATTTATTTCCTCATTCACTTTTGCACCAAATGAAGTCATAGAAAACATCGCATTATAAGCTCTTATGTTAGACATAAACTCAGAATTTAAGAAAAGATCTTTTAATACTTGTGGTGGTTCAGAAGGATATTGCAGTTCAACTTTTCCACCTTGACAACAACGATTAAAACGTGGTCGAGCACTAACAGGATAACCTGTTAAACGCTCTTCCAGCCAAAAAAGCGCACCGCAAAATTCACAGACCTCTGTGCAATCACCAAAATCAATATAGAAAGGTGAAACCGTTAATGCATTCACATCTTGAATTGCATCAGCATTGATATGAGACGCAACAGATTGAACGCCTCGACGTCGTCGTAACATTGTGTTTCTGTACGATGTCTGTCGACGGCTTGGTGGCAAGACATGCAACTCTGGTGTTGAAGAGGAAGCAATATCAGCCTCTAAGGGTGGTAAATTTGCGCCAGACGTAGACGCAACATCAGTCCGGCGTCGCTTTGACCTTGAAGACTGACAGTAAACAGATAGTAATCAAATACCAAATATACGAAATATATATAGGGTTTCAGATTCTTAATACTTATTTCTCAGCAGCCAGCAACAATTCAGCAATCATAATCCTAAGTCCTATAATTCACTTCTTTGTTAAATTCTTATATACTGGTTGAATATCATCAACATTTCCGCTGCAGCACACTGAGTATGACCAAATTCTTAACAATAGGTAAAATGAGGCGCTAAAAACTAATGCAACGCGTATAAAATCATCTGCCTCACTCTAACTTCCTAACTGCTTTCTGTTTGTCTCATACACACTGTTCTTAACACTTTACAGCCACTCGACAACTCAAAACCAAGAGTCTAAAAATTTCAGACTCCTAAATAAACTTACAATGTCTTACTACCCGACCAAACCACACGTGCAAAATATTTTACATGTTCCACTGCATAATCTATATATGTTCTGAATTTGAGAGCGAAATACCTAATAAGCCTGACCTGTTTCAGCCACTTCATATTCAAGTCAAAAAATCAAACACACCATATATATTTTTATTTAGAACCATAATCACATGACGACGTTAAAAGTGACTGCTACACACCCAAACGGGTCGCTGCTGATCATCCAAAATGCGTTACTACTGGTCGTCTGTCCAAACAACATACCAATGACTATCATTTATGTAGCGCGACTATGCATTACTACCAAGCGAATACATCAGTTGACATTACCTTATGGCCAATTACCCTTGTCACAGCTAAATATGGCTTCCTGCCCTTTTCAAAGTTTTTTTACAACACTAAAGAACACCAGCTGATCACAATAAGCGACTGTCTTCTCGACATTGTGAGGCGTTTTTCAAGCCATCCATGCCCATTTAACGACACAACTACAACTGATCTTAACACACTACATACTGCACACATTTCTTGATTTCTCTAGATGTATATATCTCACCTCACAACGCGCATTCAAGCCATCCACGCCCATTCAACGACACAACTACAACTGATCTTAACACACTACATACTGCACACATTTCTTGATTTCTCTTGATGTATATATCTCACCTCACAACGCACATATTCACTTACTTCAACAGAAATCCAAATTTCAACCTTAACAGACTTCGTCAAAATTCCCACCACACCCACTGCCTTGCCAGAATCACCACCACTCTTGGCCGCCACCGACTGTTTGCCAAACAGTTCATTTCTAACTTTTAGGGAAAAAAACACAAAACGCTTGTGTGTACCCTAAAACATCTCACTTTAGCGAGCAATTTGGAATTTCTTATCTTACAATATTTGTAGTGTCGATTATAGAAGAGATAGAAACATTCCCAAAACTTTTAACAAAACACAACATAAACATTAACACCTATCTAACAACACAAACCAAGAACAGAAAACATACCAACATAAACACCAGCAAACTCCAAATCAGCAGCCAAACCTGTAACAAATATGTGTTAATTACAAAAACATAACTAATCATCCAACAACCAGCTGATAAAAAACGATTCACCACCAAACCACCTAAAAACATATTAACAACTCTAAAAATTCCTAACCATAAAACTTTTTTAAATCTTCAAAAATATAACAATGCCAACACCAAAATTACACCCACACCCCCATTAAAACCACACAACCGTAGGAAAACTTGAACAAACATAAACACCATTAAAAAGAAATCACAAGCATTCAAGCAAAAAATTTGCGTACAACCCAATAGTCACAAATATAAAACAACTCTAAAATTTAAAAATACAACAAACAAATTTACACTACGCTTAACAAAGATCAAAAAAACAAAGATTAAAAAAACATTTAGCCAAAACAAAGATCAAAAAAACAAATATCAAAAAAACATTCAGCCAAAACCATTGCATGCAGCCCAATCGTCGCAAATATAACAAAGATAAAAAAACAACCCAAAAATTTGCTCTACACTTACATGCAAATAAACAAAACACCACCATTTACCCAGAAACATTGTATGCAACATGTAACACCTAATAAATTTTCAAAACACATCAACTTTGATACATGTTTCAAAATTATATAAGTTAACAAACAAAGACACACCCATTAAAAAGACACAGAAGACAGACGTTCATCATATAATTATCATGACATAAGCCTAATTACCTTCCAAATGATCGCTACCAAGAAATGAAGAACACACCGTAAGAAAATCGTAAGAAAACCTGGAAATATAGGCATGCAAATTGTTTTTATACTGTAATAAAGCTTTTAACAAAATAAAACCAAGTGGAAAACAGGTGTGCAGCCCATCAGAAAGCCACGTGTGTGATAACCCTTTAAAAAAAAATTAAAACCCCTTCCTAAGAATCGAATCGCCGCCTTGCACACAGCAGACATTCATCCCAACCACTAAGCCATGAGCACAATATCTCAAATCACTTCACAAACAATGATACTTATTCGATTACAAAAGACATAAAACTTAAATCTACTGTTCAAAGTCGAAGCCTAATTATTATAGTATAATATATCTGAACAAAATGGTAAAAAAAGGAAGAAGAAGGAGAAGGAAAGATAATGCTTGTCAAGTGGACAAATAGAAAGCCACCACATGAATACTTTATTAAGGTGTTTTAGGATAGTTGATGATAATAGTGATATCAAAGTGTAAAATTAGTGAAATATAAGGGGGGGAGGGGCGCTACCCCTGAAAATTTTCAACTTCGCTAATTTCAACCAATCCTACACTGTCACATCACTTTACTGATTCACTTCACTGAAACAGTTTTTTGGATATAGTCTACGTAGTAGTAGGGCTGTTCACGAGCTGATCCAAGCCGAGCGGAACGGCTCATTTAAAATCAAGCCGAAAACCGAGCAAGCATTTTTCGAGCGTAAATATTTTTTGAGCGAGCGTCGAGCGGAGAGTAATTTGGAAAACCATAAAATTGGGATGTTTCCCTTCGATGTTTTCATTGTCAAGTGACAACTAAGGTCAAACTATCCGATGATAACACTAATATTGAGATCCGAGTGTCCGACGATGAGGCTGATGAGGTGATGACGTAGGGTGATATCAAGCGACAATTAGTGATGGATGACTAATAACATAAAGAAGTCAACACTGTCACCTGACTCACCTCATGACTTATGGTTTTACCATTAAACTTAGTGTTAATTTTTTTTATTGCGTTAAGCATGCTACTTATACTTTGTTTGCGTATAAATCCGATAGAATGTTATGTATAAAGCTATAAATATATCTGTAATTGTGTGTATATTTATAATTAAATTAAATATATAATAAATAAATAATAAATTTATTCGAGCCGAACTGATTTTTGCTCGTGCTTGGCTCGTTTACAAACCGAACTGAATCGGTCGGCTCATTTACAACCAAGCGTAAGATCGAATGACCAGTTTTCCAGCGAGTTACACTCTTTACTCTCGCATAAACGTTGTAAGACCAATAAAATACATCTAATTGCAATCGACATTTTATAAATATTCGAGTAAAGTCAATTACTAACTCAGCATTTACTGGTCCAGTACCCTCACTAGTTAGGGCTTTTTAGTATTTTATTTTTTCTTCCTCGAGAACTCGAATGTGAAACACATTAAATCGGCGGGAAAATTGCTAGTTAAAATGTTATTTTTAGTTTAATATTATTTTATAGTTTCAGTGTGTGAACCAGCAGCTATTAAAACAAATGAGAAGCAAGAGCCCAATGCGATCAACTGATCCTTGTTCAAGGTGAAGTTTTGTGCAATTGAACCCGTGATCTGATCGACTTCTATTTGTAAGTCTTTTTTTTTTCTCAATTAATTAAAGTTGCACACCAAGTGTTTGTTGTTTTGCCTGTATGAAAATTAGTACAAATTGTTTAAGTTGCTCTCTTTGATATCTTGTGGTCTAAGACTATGTGTTGCGGTTTAACATAATGCCCCACCAGGTCAACGCCAAGTAGACAATGAGCTTTAACTAACTCACCCTTTGACTATGTGGTTGATTGGTTGATTTTTGGTGGTCCCCACAATTGGAATGGATAACGCCCGTGAATGGTATGGCGCCCCCCTTTAACTAGTCTGGTGCGGTGTTTGGTGCGTTAAGCGGATGATTGACAGGGGGTGTTAAGCCACAACATGTGGTCTAAAGGCTATTTATTTAGTGAAACATGAAATTAATTATTATCTGTGCTTTTTCATGTTGGAGCTTTTACAATCATTAATCAAAGTTTAAAATAATGGAAACGAGCCTCGAGGAGTTTCCCCTTCACTTCACAAGGTGTAAGCCTCCGGGCGGACCGCGGCATAAGCACGGGACATGATGAAAAAATAAATATAAAAATTACATATCTTATAAAAATAAAATAATTTACCATGAAAAGTCTAAAACATCAAAAACACCCTAAACCCCCCTCAGGCGCACATTTTCTTAACGCCTCGGCCCATAGAGGCGTATGTACAAACCGAACTCCATGAGGCGCGCCTTAGACTTGTTTTCTTAGCGTCTTGCCTCGAGGCGCACGCCTTAAAACGTTTTTTAAACCATGTCCAAGGTTTAAAAGTACGAAAACGTGCCTCGAGGCGTACGCCTCGAGGCGAACCGAGGTGTAAGCGCGAGGCGGAATGAAAAATATGTATAAATGTAATATATCTTATAGAAAATGAAATACTAACTAATTTCAGCATCAAAAACATCAAAAACACACGTTAAAAGGGCTTGGCATGCTTGAAATTGAAAAAAAAAGTCTAAAACATCAAAAATAAACTTAAAAAACCCCTGAGGCGCATCTAAAAAATAGCACCCTGAGGCGCAGCCTCAGACTCGTTTTCCTCCCGATTTGCCTTGAGGCGCACGCCTCAGCCGTTTTTTAAAACCATGACCATGTCATTAATCACTATCAATCTATCATCTATAATCTATTTTTTTTTTTATAATTTGTGGTTACCACTCTTCTACAGTTCTACCAGCATTGCCACCTCCCCCTATCAAAGCTAATGGCCGGTTCTCTTACAAACGAACCGATTCAAGGTGATGAAAATGAAAGAAGTTTCAGTGTTAACACCGCATCAGCATTTTCCACTGACATGGTATGATATAATTTGTTACTATATTCTTGGTCTTGCTAAATCGTTTAGTAATGTAACCAGTCTTTAACAAAAAGGTTGATTTTAGGTGTTTAAGTCTCGTCAAGATTTGTTTGATTGGGTACAAAAGACGGGGCGTTCTCTTGGTTACGTTATTGTTACTAAAAGGTCCAAGGCACTATCAAGTGGGGTCATGACTAAAGTTTATTTTATGTGTGATCGTGGTGGTATATACAAAAGTAAAAGCTCTAATATTGGAAATAGAGGGACCAAAAAAATTAATTGTCCATTTGAATTGCTTGGGAAATATTGGGAGATGTATGATGTTTGGACATTAAGGGTGATATGTGAAAAACATAATCATGAACCTTTACTAAACATGGAGGATCATCCATATGCAATGCGATTGTCTGCTAATGAAAGACGCTTGGTGTTTGATTTGTCAAAGAAGAATCTAAAACCCCAAGCAATTTTATCAACACTAAAGGAGCAAAATAAGAATAACGTGTCTACGATCAGAACCATATATGATGCATGCCGCAAATTTCGGAGAACCCAACATGCAGGTAGAACTCAAATCCAGGTTGTTATGCAACTTATGTCATTTTGTAGCAAGAATGCTATATAACATTTGTTTGGATTGCGATAATTATAGAAAATAACAAGAGTAATAATTAAATAATGTGAATGTATATGGTTTAGATGATGAAATCCAAAGAAAGTTGATGATATACATAATAATAATTGATACGATTAAATGTAACTAATAATAATTATAAATAAAAAGGTATATTCATAAAAAATAGAAATAATAGTAAATCAATTTCAATAATTGGTCTACAAGCAGTGATTAACATTGTGAGTTCATACTTTGTATTTTGTTTCAGAATCATTCTCGAGACAACTGGTCAACAGTGATGAAAGCGCATCTCCAAGTCTAGTGGACTCTGTGTACACATTTGATGCAAAAAAGCTGAAAAGAACTATTGATCCAACAGACTCATTTGCTATTAAGAACCAGGTGCAAGAGCTTGATTTAGCTAAACATTGGCCTGGTACAAACGATATTGAAAATCCTTTTCCAAGAAAACATATGTTGATGCCGTCTTTTACAAGGGTCCACTCACTTCAGGCTGGTTTAATGGAGACAAATCATGTGAAGGATGTTTCCATTGCAAATCCTCTGAGGGATAATGTGGTTATGTATCATGATGGCAATTATCATGATACGAATGTACCTGATGCTGATGATGATACCACATCTAAAAGGCTCTTTCAACCGTATCAAGTAGTCTTAAATAAGCCTGCAGGACAATTTTTGGTAAGTTATCCTTACTTTTTAGTGATTTAAGTTGGGTTTTAACTGTGGTAGGCTCTTAACCTGCTACCAGTTAAGAGGTTGTAGTTGGGCCGATGACGAAGGTGGAGCATTGTGCCTAAGCATGTCATACACTAGCAGGCCAACTGGGCCTTTTGGGACCACCTACAGGCCAGTCTTTTTAACTGTTAGTTCATCACTGGCCGGTCTTTTTAACTATTAGTGCATCTGATGCGAACCCATCACGCAAGGGTCGGGTCGACCCATCTGAGTTCAACCCTTCTCGGTTCAGTTATTTTCTAATCTCAATCAACCAAGAGCAAAGGTTTAGGGCTGAAATAGTGGGGGCTGAATGTTAGGAGTTAGTAACTGTCAAATTTTCGTTTTAAGTATTCCATTTTTTGTTCTAGTTTTGGGTTGTCTGGTTTATTTTGATTATCAATGTTCTTGTATTAGTGATTAGCCCCTCTTGAATCGGTCCAACTATCTTAGTTTTCCAATAAATCAAGCTTTGAATCTATAGTATCTATCATTGGTTCCATTTCCGTGAAATCGAAGCAAAGATGGTGCAGACTCGGAGCACTTTGAATCTATAGTATCTATCATTGGTTCCATTTCCGTGAAATCGAAGCAAAGATGGTGCAGACTCGGAGCACTCCAGAGGGTAGTTGCGCTACCCCTGTCCTAATAGCGACTCAGTTGGCAGAATCGCTGCTAAACGTGAATCCATGGAGTCTTTGCAGAAAGACGTTGCAGCCCTCAAGTTTCAAGCCAAGTCCAGAGGTTAATCGAGCGGCGATACAGGTGATTTCAAGATGGCGACTCTTCCTGTTGACATCACCGGCCCTACAACAAGATTGATTTCCCTTTGTTGAGTGACGGAGATCCACGTGGATGGATCCTTAAAGCGGAACAATACTTTCCTTATTAAAACATTCCCCCACAATGAATAGGTGGATGTGGCATCGATTCGCTTTGAAGGTGATGCACTAGCCCTGCATTCGTGACTATCTACCGACCAGGCGATCGACTTTTGGGAAGATCATGTCCATGTTCTTCAGATTAATTTTGGTCCGGGTAAGTTTCAGAACCCAAACGAGTACCTATGCAGTATAAAACAAACAGGGACTGTTCAGGAATAACGACATGAGTTTGCCAAGAGATCCGCTCGGGTCTATAACTTGCCTGATCACTGCCTTCTCACGATATTCCTAAATAAAGAAGAACTCAAAACCGATGTCAGAATTCAGAAACCAAGGATGGTGTATAATGCCATGAGCTTAGCGCTGGGGTATGAATCCAAGGATGGTCATTCCAGATCCAGAAACATTACGACTTGGAGCCTCAATCCTAAACACCACCAGAAATAACTCGAACCTGCAACGACTCTCCAACTCGAGTTGTAGCTACCTGTTCATATTTCTGATATAGAAAACAAAGCCTGTTTTTCAGGTGAGAATGTTTTAGGTGTGGTGACAAATATGGACCTGGCCAAGGTGCAAAATGGGCAAACTGCTCGAAATTGCTAATGACGTAGAGGACCAGAACAAGGAAGGAGTAGCAGTCACCGACAACTCTCCCACTGGCTTGGCTGAGATTAGCTTTCATACACTTTTTGGTCAGTCACCTGACTAGAACAAGGAGGGTGTAGCAGTCATCGACAACTCTCCGATTACATGGAACGAGATGTCACGCTAAACCCTGGTGTTCACCATCAATGGTCAAGATTACAAGTTGCAAGGACTGCTGTTGAAGCTTCAAATTCTGCCACTTTCCACCATCTCACACTCAAACCATTTTTGAAACACATACAAGCTGGCAAGGCAGGTTCAATCTTCTCGATTTGAGGTCAATCCGTTTCTTCGGGCGGGAAGTATTGATACGGCCCGTCACACACAAAGAGTCAGGTCTACTCATCCGAGTCCAACCCTTCTTGGTTCTCTTGGACCCAGCCAATCAGGAGCAAAGGTTTAGGGCTGAAATAGTGGGGGGCTGAATGTTAGGAGGTAGCAACTGCCACATTTACGTTTAAGTATTCCATTTCCTATTCTAGTTTTGGGTTGCCTGGTTTATTTTGATACAAGTGTTCTTGTATTGGAGATTAGCCCCTTTTGAATCAGGCCGAATATATTTTCTAGTATCTATCAGCATCTATGCAACACTGGCCAGCAGATCTGTTAGTTTGTTGAGTAGATAACAGTGAACTCTGATTTGAATGAATTTTTGCATTCATCTGGTGTTTTTGTTTCATTACCTTCCAGGATGGAGATTTTGCTCATGCCCAATCATCAACGGGGAAAAGTGGAGGTGGAAGAGAAAGAGAAGAGAGTCAAACAAATACTGCTGTTGAGTCAGCATGTAAAGAAGACAAGAAGGTTGATAGTGATGCAGAACTTGAACTAAAACATGATAAACGTGAATATGTTGGAGTTCAATTCAAATTGGATACTGAGGAAGACTATTCACAATATGATTTAAAGCAAATGGCTAGTTTTCACACAAACAAATTAACTCAAGGTGATAAAAATGAAAGAAATTCCGGTGACCACAAATTATCTGCGTTTTCGACTGACATGGTATGATAAAAGTTTATTACTATATACCTGGTCTTGCTAAATCATATAATAATGTAACCGGTTTTTAACAAAAAGATCAATTTTAGGTGTTCAAGTCTCGTCAAGATTTGCTTGATTGGGTGCAAAGGGTGGGACGTTCTCTTGGTTATGTTATTGTAACTAAAAGATCCACGTCACTACCAAGTGGGGTCACTACTAAAATTGCATTTAGGTGTGACCGTGGTGGTATATACAAAAGTCAAAGCTCTAATATTAGAAATAGAATATCCAAAAAGATTAATTGTCCATTTGAATTGGCTGGAAAGTACTTGAAAATGTATGGTGTTTGGACAGTAAGGGTGATATGTGATAAACATAATCATGACCCTGCACTAGACATGAAGGATCATCCATATGCAAGACGACTGTCTACTAATGAAACACGTTTAGTGTTTGAATTGTCAAGGAAGGATGTGAAACCCCAAGAAATTTTATCAACACTAAAGGAGCAAAATAAGAATAACGTGTCCACAACCAAAACCATATATAATGCATGCCACAAATTTCGGAAGACCCAACATGCAGGTAGAACTCAAATCCAGGTTGTTATGTAACTTTTGTCATTTTTGTAGCAAGAATGCTATCTAACATAAATAACAACACTAATCTAATAACCTATATAGTTACACTTTAGATGATAAAAACCTGAATTGTAGTGATGATGATGATGATAATAACAATAGATACGATTAATTGTATATAGTAATAATATAAATAATAGAACGATTAGTGGTCTAGGATAGGAGTTTGTGCCGACATAAGGTTAAAGTTAAGGATTTGTATGCAGATAAGTGTAGTTTTGTATTAGATTTATTGCTTTAGGAGCTTAGCTTGGATTATTATGTCGTTGGCTTTTGTTTATTGCTAATTAGTAGCTTACTAAATTTATATTGTAGCACTTCATTTTTCTGCAGGGTATATTTTTTGAGTAGCTATGTATGTTTTTGATTGAGTTTTTTAGTAGCAACCTATCTATCCCCTGGAATAGAGGTAAGGCTTGCCTACATCCCACCTTCCCTAGACCCTACCAATAGCTTGGCTATTGGTGGGATTTGCCCAGGTAATGATAATAAAATATATAAATATAATATGATAAATATAAATACTAATAAAGGATAGTTATATAAATATAATAATAAATTATGAATCAGTAATTGATTTATATGTGGTGCTTTACATTTTTAGTCAACCCTTTGTATGTTGCTTCAGAAATATTCACGAGACACGTGGTCAACAGTGATGAAAGGGCATCTCCAAGCCTAGAGGACCCTGTGTACACATTTGATGTAAACAAGTTGAAGAGAACTATTGATCACACAGATCCATTTGCTATCAGAAACCAGGTGCAAGAGCTTGATTTAGCTAAACATGGACCGGGTACAAAAGATATAGAAGAACCTTTTCAAATAAGACAGATGTTGATGCCTTCTTTTACAAGGGCTCACTCACTTCAGGCTGATTTAATGGAGACAAATCACGTGAAAGATGTTTCCATTCCTGATCGTGTGAGGGATGGTGTGGTTATGTATTATAATGGCAATGAGCATGATACAGATGCACCCGATGCTGATGATGAACCCACATTTTCAAGGCTTTTTCAACCGTATCAAGAAGTAGCTTTACATAAGCCTGAAGGGCAGTTTTTGATGAAACAATATATGGTAAGCTGTCCTCACGTTTTAGTTATTTATAGCTGGGCTTTAACTGAGGTAGGCTTTTATCGGGGTATGATTTAAGATGCTGTATGTGGACTGAAGGTGGAGTATTGGGCCTAAGTATGTCATAGATGAGCACTGAGCAGGCCAACTTTAACTGGCCTTTTGGGACCAGTTACCAGCCGGTCTTTTTAACTGTTTGTGCACAACATTAACCAATGGATATGTTAGTTTGTTAAATAGGTAACAGTGAATTCGTTTGCATTCATCTAATGTTTTTGTTTTGTTACCTACTTACCTTGCAGGATGGAGATTTTGCTCGCGCTCAATCTCCGACAGGGAAAACCAGAGGTCTAAAAGAAAGAGGAGATAGCAAAACTAATACTGCTTTTGAGTTGACATACAAAGAAGACAAGAATGTTGATTGTGATACAAACATTGAAATAAAATATGATAAAGGAGATAATGTTGGAGTTCAATCCAATTCAGATATGGAGGAAGACTATTCACAATATGATTCCAAGCAAATGGCTAGTTGTCTTACAAACAAATCAATTCAAGGTGATGAAAATGAAAGAACTTTCGGTGTCCACAACACATCAGCATTTTCCACTAACATGGTATGATATAATTTTATTACTATATACTTGGTCCTGCTAATTCATCTAGTAATGTAACTGGTTTTTTAACAAAAAAGGTCAATTTTAGGTGTTCAAGTCTCGTCAACATTTGCTTGATTGGGTGCAAAAGGTGGGGCGTTCTCTTGGTTACGTTATTGTTATCAAAAGATCCACGGCACTACCAAGTGGGGTCACAACTAAAATTGCACTTTGGTGTGATCGTGGTGGTATATACAAAAGTAAAAGCTCTAATATTAGAAATAGAGGATCCAAAAAGATTAATTGTCCATTTGAATTGGCTGGAAAGTACCGGAAGATGTATGATGGTTGGACCTTAAGGGTGATATGTGAAAAACATAATCATGACCCTACACTACACGCCCAATCTTCAATGTGGAAAAGTGGTGGTGCAATAGAAAGTCAAACAAATACTGCTGTTGACTCCACAGATATAGAAGACAAGAAGGTCGATAGTGATGCACAAGTTGAAATAAAAGATGATAGAGGTGAATATGTTGGAGTTCAATCTGATTCAGATATGGAGGATGATGATTCGCAGTATGACGCCAACTTTGATGGATTAGCTGATATATGGAAGGAAATGACTGTTGGATTAGAGTCCTCAAAGGTACATGATTTATTTATTCGATTCTAAAATAGTCAATCCATCAATTATTTTGGCTTAATTTTTCTTGTATATTTGCGACTTTGTAAATTATTATTAACAATCCTGTAATTACAGGATGATGATATGGACCTTTCAATCAATCAACATGCAAATGAATGTGAAGAAGAATGTGATCATTCTTTTATATTGAAAGAAGACATTGGTTATGTTTGCCGTGTGTGTGGAGTAGTTGAAAGGAGTATTGAATCCATTATTGAGTTTCAACGCCCCAAGGTATGTCTAGTTTAACTAATAATTTAACTTTATTAAATGTGTTAGATACTTGTTCCTTCCCAGGGTATGAAAATATTAGTACATCATGTGACAGTTACTCATTCTTAAAATCACTTTATTTCATGGGTCAAGCGATTAAAAACACATCTTGCATGTGACGGCAACTTATGAAATTATGTTATTGTATTTCGTTTTAATACAGAGATCAAAGAGTACAAAAACATATTGTTATGAAGGGCGATCTGATAAATCAGGAGAATCAGCTGGTGTGGTTCTTGATGGAGTGAAACTACCAGGAAAAGACTTCTCTGTGGAAGAAGTAGCTGCTCATCCAAGGCATAAGAAGCAAATGAAACCCCATCAAATAGAGGGCTTTAATTTTCTACTCAGTAACTTAGTTTCTGACAATCCAGGTGGCTGCATCCTGGCCCATGCTCCAGGATCTGGAAAAACATTCATGCTCATCAGTTTTATCCAAAGTTTTATGGCTAAATATCTGGATGCAAGACCGTTAGTGGTTCTACCAAGAGGTATTCTAGCCACATGGAAGAAAGAATTCAAAAGGTGGCAAGTTGAAGACATACCACTCTTTGACTTTTATTCCCGAAAAGCTGATACCCGGGCTCAACAACTTGAAGTGCTCAAACAATGGGCCAACACGAGGTCCATATTGTTTTTGGGCTACAAACAGTTCTCCACTATAGTGTGTGACAATGATAGAAGCGCAGTTGCCGTCACCTGTCAGAAGATACTATTGACATTCCCTTCCCTTGTGATATTAGACGAGGGTCACACTCCAAGAAACAAGGACACTGATGTTTTTACCGCTGTTGAAAAGGTCCAAACTCCAAGAAAGGTGATTCTTTCCGGCACGTTATACCAAAATCATGTGTGCGAGGTTTTTAATATTTTGAACCTTGTTCGACCAAGGTTTTTGAGATTGGAGGTTTCAAAAACGATAAAAAGACGTATTTTGAGTAGAGTATCAATAGAAACCCGAAGAAACCTTTTGAAGAAGAGCACAGACAACGTGTTTTGCGAGCTGGTTGAAGACGCATTACTGAAGGATGAAAATTTTAAAAGAAAGGTTACAGTTATTGAAGATTTACGGGAGATGACGAGAAGTGTTATTCACTACTACAAAGGGGATTTCTTAGACGAACTTCCAGGCCAGGTGGATTTTTCTGTCTTTTTAAATCTTAGTCCTAGACAAAAACAGGAAGTTCTAGAAGTGAAAAAGATGGCGAGAAAATTCAAAGTTAGTTCTGATGGTAGTGCCATTTACGTCCACCCAGAACTCAAGTCTCTTGTAAAATCTGCAACCAATGGCAGAAATGATGAGAATATCAACAAAATTGATGCACTTTTGGATAACTTGGATGCGAGACAAGGTGTGAAGGCTAAATTTCTTCTTAATCTACTTCGCCTTTGTGAATCCAGCAATGAAAAACTTCTTGTTTTTGGTAATTATCTACTCCCCTTAAATTTCTTGCTAAAGTTGACCATGAAAGTCAAAGGGTGGAGACTTAACAAGGAAATTTTCATGATAACCGGAGATCATGACAATGAAGAGCGTGAGTTGGCAATGGATCAATTCAACAACTCCTCTGGGGCGAAAGTGTTTTTCGCGTCAATCAAGGCTTGTGGGGAGGGTATATCGTTAGTTGGGGCTTCTAGGATTATAATATTGGATGTGCATTTGAATCCTTCTGTGACTCGTCAAGCAATAGGTCGGGCTTTTCGACCCGGGCAGGTGAGAAAGGTGTATACTTATCGGTTAGTTGCTGCGGGTTCTCCTGAAGAGGAAGATCATACCACTTGCCACAGGAAGGAGTCCATTGCAAAAATGTGGTTTGAATATAACGAGTATTGTGGCCAAAATGAATTTGAGATGGAGAAAATCAATATAAAAGATTGTGGTGATGAGTTTCTTGAGACTCCATGGTTGAGTGAAGATGTAACTGCATTATATAAAAGGTTAGTAAAACTACCTCTAGGCTCTATCTAGAAGTGAGGCGGGCTGAGTAATGGGTCATGACGGTTTCTTGTCAAACCAGCTAATTTTTTAGAATGGGTCAGATTTGGACGGTTCACAGACAGGTTTTCTTTTCTTATTTTATACAGATAAATGATGTTTTAAGTTATGATTAAGAAATATATCATACAATGATAGTTTTATTTGAAGAATTTAAGAGGTTTAAATGCATTTTGAATACATTCTGGGTTACTTTTATAAGTTTTCCATTTGACCCGTTTACCCACAAATGGGTCGAAAGTGCCTCCTTTACTTGTATCGAAGGCAGTATTTATACCAAATCAACCAGTATACGCACAAATGTGACCTGCAATCTTATATAGCTTTTTGATGTGTTATGTGTAGGTCATGACGAGTGATGATGTGGACCATTATGATATTTCTCTACTTTTGGATTTATTGTTGACTGGAAGTTGAAAAATTTGGCTTTAAGGAGGTATATTGTAATCCAGTGTTGTTGGATGTAAATTATCATGCATGCATTTAATTGCAATTTTGAAATATTATGATCAAGAAATTATATGCATCTTATCTTTACAGTTATACATGTAGTTTCTGTTACGCATCCAGATTTTTTTACACTACTTGATAATAGATCAAGAAGTTTAACAAAATGTTCATTTGAATAAAGACACCCACCATTGTTCTCTCATGCTACAAAATCATGTAACAAGTGAGAAGAACCAAATCTTTGTTGTTGGTTATTATCTGAGTTCACACTGTCAAAATCGGCCGCCTCTGGGCCCACCGACGAATTACAGCCAGTGTCGTGCACACCGGTGCTACCGCCGCCTCTTCCATGAGGAGCCATTGGTGGTAAGCAGCCATCTTCAGTGTGTTGTAACCCTAGTGTAAGCGACACCCCACCTGCATTCCCATTTCCAAACTGTGGTGGCATCTGATATGATGTCGCCATAAGCCGCTCGTGTTCACCTCTGTTGTTAGACTGTACCAACATGTGTTGGAAATTCGAGTCATTGTTTCCTATTAATTCAACATCAGGAGCTTGATTCGAGTCAAATTCAGAGGCTGCAGTGCTCTGGTCCATATCATCTTGGTTAACACAAGTCTTTTCATCGCCTTTCGTGTTTCTGAGTGCAATTTCTGTAGAATAATTTGATTCTATTTCAGCATCTCCAGCTTCCTCTTTGTACATTTCTTCCACCATTGGCTTCCATAGACGAACTCTTGCGTTTATGAACCAGTTTGAGACCTGCACAATTACAAATTTAATCAGTTCCAGTTAGGTCTGTAGCCTGCAGATTGGCGGGTCGAACCTAACACGAACCCAAACACTTTATATAACTGGAAATTGTGTCACACGCATGAACCCAAACATGGCACATGTATTCATTGATTGATATGAACATGACCCTTTTAACACATTTTTTATTTAATTGCATATTACTATTTTAAAAATCTAAATTTACATGCTAATTTTTTTTTTAAGAAATTCTGTTTAAATAATGCCAACTTACTTTTAAACCTTTTAAATCTTGACATAAAAACTAAAGTAATTTAGGCTATTATATAAAAGCACATTTTTAAGAAAACGGGTTAAATGGGTCAATTCGTGAACCAGCTGGGTTGATACGGACATGTCCCATTTAACTAAATGGGTAAATTCCGTGTTAAGTTTGAGTCGTGTCAAAAATTGGAATTGGAATCCCCATTCCTGGCTATTGAGAGTTGCATGTATGTTAATTGA
Source organism: Ambrosia x helenae (assembly GCA_030844895.1). Taxonomy (NCBI): domain Eukaryota; kingdom Viridiplantae; phylum Streptophyta; class Magnoliopsida; order Asterales; family Asteraceae; genus Ambrosia; species Ambrosia x helenae. The sequence continues at coordinate 42,490 of JAUTDX010000612.1, forward strand.
CCTGACTTCTGGTCAACCCAGTTTGTCTTGCTAGCATGATCTTGTCTGAATCTTTAGGATACCTGAAGAAATAAAATGAAATATTTTGGAGGATAAGATTGTAATTATGAAAGGAGAAGCATTCACTGGTACAAAAGAAAAGGTAAATAGTGATTACGGATGAAGAAAATGCTCGAACAACCAAGCACGAAGAATCGACACAGAGGTTTCAGGAAGGCCTCTTTGTGGTCTCCAAGTATGTTGTTGCATCATCCCGAGCTGCTGAAGGGCTCGTTGTTGCCTGAGCTGTTGATCCACAAATCGAAGCCTGGAAATCCCTACTCCTTTCCCATTTGTGGTGGAATCAGTCTCCCCAAGGCTTCTATGAACCGCTTTTATCTGACTGTTTATCGTGTCTCTCAAACAACGAAAATGGCGTGAAATTGTTTGCAGAGCGAGTGCTGTGTAGGGCTTAGCGGCCCCACATCCTGCAATCACATCAAATGCTGATACAACAATCTGCATTTGATGATAGTATTGTTTGTACCTTCTGTCAACCTGTCCATGTAAAATGTACTTTGAGAGTCCTTGATTACATCAAGCAAGAAGTAAAAGTTGACTTTAAGGGGTCAAACTTACAAACTTTCATTTTTGGGATTCAAATGAATTTCTGATTCTCTTAATAAAAAAAATGTTGATTAAGTTGGTTGTTCAAGTAGGTCTTACATAGTAGAAACAATTTTTGTTCTTTTGAAACATATTGGTATGAAATTTATATCTGAAAAGGAACATGTTTGACCTAAAAAAGTCAAACTGTACAGGTGACTCACCTCTTCCAGCATAGAGATTAACTTCATCATCTTGTTTTGCAAATCCTGTTTTTCAGTAGCCGAGAGTTCGTTCGATTCTTGTTGATTTGATGAAGTTACATTCTTCAACTCACTATCAATCTCTTTCGAATAATCCATGGATTCTTTCCTAGCATTATGTTGTTTCAAAGCTTTACCAACATTAACAATCTCATCAAGCAGTTGTTGTGCTGCTTTTAGGTATCTGGAATCAGTAATCGCCCTCGAAACATTTCCCATTCCATAGGGCGAAACATCTGTTTTGGTCGATTCGGAATCTGCACTCATAAATGAAGAGAAACCCATGCTGGGATTCCTGTAATCACCAGAATGGAACTGGATTCCGGTTGGAATATGCGAACCAAGACTCAGTGATAGCCCCTGACCCTGCGTCTGCATCTGCCCAGGTTCTTGTAAATTTCGACTACCCATTTGACCCATTAACATCATTCCATGATTCCTATCATCTCTCCATGGTTCGCCAATGCTCGAGAGGAGTTCTTGATGCGATACAACACTGGAATCATGAGCTCCTATGTTTGGAATGTCAATGCAGCTGTTGAGCTGTTGGGAATTTCCAGCCAGTGTACCAGAAAACTCTCCGGCCGAAGCTGATGAATAGTTCATGTACATCATCTCGTTTCCAGCCAGAATGGTCGGTTCCGACGAGTAAGATTGCTGCAGAGGCTCTCTTAAGTAGAGCATTGGAGCTGAATCTCTTCCATTTTCTGAACTTCTTATGTAAGATGACATTTCTTCAAATCTTTTTATTCAACTTTCTGCAACAAGTTAAACCATTAAAGTAAAATACTCCTAAATAATAATAATAATAATAATAATAATAATAATAATAATAATAATAATAATAATAATAATAATAATAATAATCTAAATCATTCAAATGATGAAAAGATTCAATCTATTTGAAGCCATGAAGGATAATACAACAAACAGGAATAAATTCAAATTACATATCATTAAAGTCTTGGCATCTTTCTAGGGACAATTCAATAGAAAATTTCTGTACATTCTAGAAAGATTTTCTTAAACAATATAACACAAAAAGTCACCACAATTGTTAGTTTGTGTTTTTTTTTAAAGAACAATGGGTTTGGTAAACAAAAAAGTCAACTTAATACAATAGTTTTGAAAAGTCAAACTCAAATCATTTTGGAAAAAAAAAATGATCTTTATGAGGAATAACCTAATATAAATTTTTATGCATGAACTTTGATCAGAAAGGGGTGACGGCGCAGCTTGTTGCCCGCCTGCCCGCTATCTTGATGTAATTTTTTTAGTCACGGAATGAAATAAAAATAACTAATTTACATTTAATGGATCATCACAGCCAAAAAAAAAAAAAAATTGGTTTTTTATAAAAGACACACAAAAAAGATTGATTTTTTATAAAAGAAACACATTAAAGATCCAACTTTATATAAAAGAAGATAGAAGAAGTATTAAAGTTGGGGAGGACATGAGCATAAAAGCAGCAAGTACTTGAAAGTTTGTTTGTATACACAACCTCACATGTTATGCATAAAGATATTCCCTGTTTGTTTTGCCTGTATCAAACAAGGTAATTTGTAGATAACTTCCAACCTTTTTGTATATTCCCAAAATGCCCTTCATAATTCATCTTCATCAATCTCACACATTAATTTCTATGGAAACCTGATCACTTTTAAGATGAACCCATGTAAAGGAACAAAACACTTGTATGAAAATGCATTCAATTTATTTTATATAAAAATCTTTAAAACATTAACAAAAAAAGTTAAGATTAACCCATTGAAATGACACACTTTTATGGAAAAAAAAAAAACTTAATTTATGATGAATCTTTAAAGCTTACATATGAAAGGTAAAGACACAGCCCAAAGTTTTGTTTTCTCACTAAAGATTTCATTAAATTTAAGAAACCCATGAAGGAAAAATATGTTCTTGATGGTCACATACATTATAGAATGCAAAAAAAAAAAAAAGTCAACATATTAGGATTCACATTTAAAAATATATGTTACCTGAATTTATGTCATGGATGTGTGGTTGTGGGGAACAAATGATGTACAAAAATGATCCCAAGACCAGATTTTCATAGGACTTTGGTATGCAAAATCACAATAACTATGGGACTGCCCGAACTGCCCGGAATTCAGACCACAGTAGCAGTAGTAGTAGTGTCCAGCATTGAAAGTAAGTAAGAGAGAGAAGTGGTTTCAGTTCTGAGAGTTTAATGAATATTATGATGATGCATGGTTATGATGTTTTTGTATCATAGGATCATCATCAATGAATCAAAAATATATCATAACTTGTTTTCAAGTCTTTTCATCAACTCACACGTGAGAACAACCTCTCTTTTCTCTCTCTAGCAAAAAGATCCCTCTCTCATGCATTCTATCTATATGTACACATACATACATATGTGTGTTTGTAGCTATATATTATGTGATATTTATTTGATGAGGTTGATCACTTTCTAGCTTTGTTTGTTTTTTTCTTCTTGGGCTGTTTTTGTTTCTCACTCTAGAAATATATGTTTCTTTCTCTAGAGGAGGGAGGGAATATCTTAGCTAGCTAGCTAGCTAGCTAGCTGTTGTTGATGATGATGTTTGGTTAAGGAGAGTAATCTCTAACAACCAGTTGGTAGACCTAAACTATAAACCTCCCTTAAATCTCTAGAATTCAACATCACCTTCATCTTTTTATAATCTTTATTAATTAAGTAAGCATGGGATGAAAGGTCTCAGTTGCTTATAAAATTATTATTAATTTTGGTTGGATTTTTTAAGAGTTGAAATCACTAAATCCAAAGTTATATGCATATTTTCAAACTTAATTAGTTTAGGAGTGTATTTATTGGACTAATTAGTTTTAGGAGTGTATTAGGTCTTAATAAGTAACTAGGCTTTTTTGTTCAAACCGCAAACACATCCCCTCAAATAAATTTAGTTCTAACTTTTTATTCATATGTGTATATATGCCTACGACTATGAGCCACACAACATAGGAGTCATACGTATCACTATATATTAGCATGTATTGCTCTCTTAGTCGTAGGCATATATATGCAACTAGTTAGTGTTAACTTGTTTGAGTATGGGGTGTAATTTTATTCTATCATTTTACATATATGACCATTTGACAAATATTTTCTAACCATTTTAGATGATTTGTCACCTTTTTAAAAAAAGTATAACTTAATCGCAAGATGTCAATTGGATTGATATGTTGAAAATATTCACGGTAAAAGGGTAAAAAAAAAAGTGAGAATGTTGATGGTAAACAATCAATATTCAACGAATAATACATTAGCGCTACAACAAATATCTCACGTCAAATGGCCAAAAAAATCTCATGGATTCCTTTAATTAGATGCTACATCTAACCTGTAAATTTAAATAACGTTAATTGTTTATAAACCAGTATAACGAATCATTATCTTTGTGATCAGTATAAAACCAAATTATTTCATGTATTTCAAGTGAAATATCATTTTAAGTTTTTCATGAATAGGATATGTAACATCATTGATGTTATGATTTGACTCCCTATATTATTGTCATATATAGAGTAAAAGAGTGGATGAAAAAAAAAACATATTGTGATGTCATAATTGAAAGCTTTTAAAAGTAATATCAACACATGTTAAAAAGGTATACGAGCATCGTGAGTAGTCTAGGACCATATCAAGAGGAGGAAGTTGATCTTTTTAGTATGTGTATGTCTTAATCATGGGATGTACGTGAGGAACAAAAGGAACTGGCATGTACTTAATAATAATAAAAAAAACTAAAGTATTTAAATTTAAAAGTATTGACGGTAACAATTTTATTTGAAAAGTTGTCAAGGTTAGAAATTTTGTTCATATCACATCATAGTTCATCCGTAAGCTACCTGATGGAGGGTGGCATATATGCCCGCCTCCATGTCAACATGACCAGTGAATATACTGACATATATCATACTAGTTTATACCCCGAAAACGTCTCGGGGTTGAAAAATCTAGTTAGAGATAAAAATCATAAAATAACGTAAAAACAAATAACTAAATATAATTACTCACTAAAATGTTAACAGATGATTAAAAAGCATAGAAAGATTTGACTAAATCTTTATTACTTTTTCTTATACCCAATTCAATAAAAATAAAATCTTTATTATCTTTTCTTATACCCAGTTTAATAAAAATCAAATATTTATTATCTTTTCTTATGAGGTCATTACTTCCTTAACACCATGAAACTGATTATGTAACAATGGGGTAAACAATGAATCATGCAAATATGAATTGAGAAAAAAAATAGGATAGAGAATAACTTGATCAAAGAAGAAACGCAAAAGATGGATGTAAAACCAAAGTGAATAGCCTAGTATCCTCCACATGCGATTCTATAATCAAATCAAACAATAACAAGTGAAAAAATAAAACCTAAAAGCATGAAACATGGTTATTCTTGATTCAAATTAAACAATAAAAGATGAAAATATGAAAACAAAGATTAACAACATACAAGGAATCAATGTTGTCCGTAAGCTGAAACAAAAAGGGGCCAATGAAAATCGAATCAACAACTGAAGAGAAAGTCAATTGGAGAAGATACCTGTTAAAACCAAATGAAGAGAAAGCCGATTGGAGAAGATAATCACACAACATATAATCAAAGTATTAGTTGATTAGGGTTAAAAAAATAGGAGAAAACTTACATATTGTAAATAGGGTTTTGTTGTTATTTCGATTGAATATTGAGATTAGTGTTCCTATTGTTGGTGGGTTTACGAAGGTGGAAATTTGGTGGAACAGAGGAGGGGAAGGATTTTTAGGGTACGAGTGGGAATGAAATTTATATATGTGATATGATCTTTTATTAAAACAAATTCCCACAATTTACCACGTGGGCACGTGGCACACTCAAGAGGGGAGGATGGTCTCAATGAGTACCATGTCAGACCACATCTTTTACTATATATATAGTTAGGTATTAAGTATTTAGGAATCATACATCTCCCAATTAGAAATCATACACCCTGACCCACATCATACACCAAGTAGAAGCTGCCACCCAAAATGTAATGTCATGTACCCTAGAATGTAATGTCACATATGTATGAAACCAGAAACCGATATAGTTATTATAAATTATAAATTAGAAAATATAATATCAACTAGCTTTTATCCCGGGAGTGTCCCGGGTTGAAAAATATAACCATTCTAATAATACTAATACTAATACTAATAGTAATAATTCTTACTCTTGTAATTAAATAAATAAAAAAATAACCTTGCTATAAGGTGACACCATGTATTGCAGTGTTGCGCGATTCTTTCTCTTAGCTTCTCTTGATGAAGTATACCTATCCATCTTTAGAAGAGTAAAATTCCAATGATAGCATGGCGATTGGGGCTAAATTTCAACATTGTATATAAGAACCTGGTTTAAAAGAAAAAACATGATTAATGAATAACCTGAACACTTTGTGTTTTTTTTCCTGTATGAACGAAACCACATAAAAAATAGTCGTTTTTTTCTCCGTTTTTTTATAGCACTATGGTACTCGTTGGAAAGATAATAAAACGTTCGTTAATTTGGTGTAATTTTTTTCTTTAAAAAATCTCATATATAAAAGATATTAACGTTTAAAAATGATGGGAGGAAACATTAAAGAGATAAATCTAAATTTGTTTTTAAATTCTTAAAGAGATTAGGGTTAGATAAGTGTAGGAGAATGGATAAAAACAAAATAAAAAAGTAAATTAAAAACTCTCACCTTAACGTGCCACGTGGCACATTCAAAGGAGGGTTGAGGCCTCCATTAAATGCCAACTCATCAATATTCAATTCTTTTATTATAAGTTATAGATGCGTCGTTCAAAATCTTTAAAGCCAAAAGAGGCACCAAAAACTTTAAAGCGAGGTGTAATCATTTAAAATACTTAAATGATTCGGCTTTTAAACATTTGATCAATGAACATACATGACTCGTTCAAAAATAAGTATATATGTAAAATGACGTGTTAAAATGGTTTATTTTCGTAAGTTTCCTTTTTTTACAATAGTTTTTTTTCACATATTTAAGTACTAGATTATACCTCGGGAACGTCCCGGGGTTGAAAAATCTAATATGACATATTAATTTTACATATGAAATAGAATGATCTCCAATGTTAACGCCTAACCTTAAACAATGTATAACTCCAATGCTAACGCATGTTGAAAATAGAATTCATATTTACTGATTTGAACATAATTAGTGACTTGCCTATACATGATTAATTATTTACCTGAACACTTTGTGTTTTTTTTTTGTTTGAACAAAACCCAACAAAAAATAGTCGTTTTTCCTCCGTTTTTTATATAGCACTATAGAACTCGTTGGAAAAATAATAATACACTCGTTAATTTGGTGTAATTTTTTTCTTTAAAAAATCTCGTATATAAAAGATATTAACGTTAAAAAAATTATGGGAGGAAACATAAGAGAGAAAAATCTAATTTTGTTTTTAAATTATTTTTTTCCTAAAATATCTCAATACCACATGGGATGACACATGGCGTACTCAAGGAGGAGAATGCCTCTTTGAGTGCCATGTCATTAAAATGGCTTTGGTTTATTATATGTATAGATTATCATATTTATGCAATGACTTTTTTTTTTCACGTACTATTGTCAATCTTCTTATTTTATTTTTATTTTGTTAATAAATTCGGTCGTGAGCTAATGAACTTTAGGTAACTATAACAAAAAGTACAAAACATCATCATCATTAGTAATCCCAAATAACAAAGCTAAGGTATGGTCTAAGAAAAGTAAGATATGGATAATTTTACCTCTACCCTATGAGAATAGAGAAGTTGTTTCCGGTAAGACCCCTCGACTCGATAGTGATTTTGCCTCAAGCCTTAAACATAAGGCACATGACACTTAACAATCGGGTTTGTCACACTACAACAAGTTATAGCAATAGTGACGAACTGTTGTCGCCATTGCCTTTAGCGACGACTTTTGTCGTCGCTGAAACCTTCTTTTCTTGTAGTGCCAAGCCTGATTGATGCATGTACCTTCTTGTCTTTTGGCTATTAGCCCCACCACATGATGCATGATTAACGGTATGCCATTTTTAACGTTATTTTCACAAAAGTAGTACAATAACGTTAAAATTAGTGCCATTTTACTTCTGTCACACGTGGGCCCACACATATATACATATGTGCATACCGTAAGTGGGGCTGAAAGAAGTACAAAACATGTTTAATTAAATTTTTATAAAATAGAAATCTATAATCTATAAATATATATAAAAGAATTCATGTTCGCTGATGTGACATTCAATGGTGCCCTCATCCCCCCTTGAATGTGCCACGTGACACTCTTTATGAATTTAAAAAAAAAAACCCTACCTATAAAACATCTTCTCTTTCAACCCAAACCCTAAACACCCAATTAATCTCCACCTCTTCTCCCCACTTCTCTCTCCCTCAAGAAACCCTAAGCCAACGGAATAAGTGTTCACACAGTTCTTTTTGTCCTTGCTGAACCTTCGAGCTGCCCCTCCGTCACTCTGTTTTCTTTGTCTACAAGGATTTTGGATTTGTTCATAATGATCAAATTATATCTGGTTTCTGATACTTCCGACAACATCAACCATCTGCCACCGTCGTTTCGCCATCGCGTATTAGCCATCGCCTTCGTCCTTCCTAAGGTAACAACTTGAAACTCCGATTGTAATGAGTTTACTCCGCTGTATGTTGATTTAAAGAAAGGGTATAAATGAAGTAATAAATCGATGGGTATTCGTGTCTGTGGGTATTTTCAATAATAAAAACAAATTGTCATGGATTAAATCTTTTTTATACCATGTAAGGTTTCAAACCTCTAAGTTTCAATAATTATAGATCTAAATCACTACAAATAAGCAAATACAAAGATAAGCATGTCAATTCTTATGTTTTGGAAGTAGTTCTCAGCCCCTCACATGTTAAGAGACCTAATGACAGGTAATTTGACTTCAAAAACCACCTAAATCATATTAGAGTCAACTGAAAACACCTCAATTTTTTCCATCGAATTGAAAGCGCAAAACAAATTAACAAGAAGCTGTAATCAAAAGAATAATATACAAACATATGAAAGCACTACCAAATGATAGACTTATGAACCAAGAAATCTAAAAATTACGGAAACATGATATATTTTATCACGAGTTTTATAATTCCTAAGTTTAATTACTATCCATGCATCCACATAGAATGAACATGTAATAAGTCAATTTTCCAGTGCAACAGTAGGTGACGGCGGCGAATTGGATTTTTCCGAAAAAAAGAGCATGACGGGCAGGGAAAGATACGTGGTAGATAGATGGTATGATGCACCAACGAGAAAAGGAAGAAATAACAATAGGGCTGGTGGTTCGAAGAGCGGGGATCCGGTGGTTACGAAGTACTTTGTGTCCAATCTACCGGGAGGTTGTTCGTCGAAGGACTTGTACGAGTTGCTCAAGACTTTTGGTAGTATCCAGGGGACGTATATCGCACGGAAGTACGACAAGCTAGGTAAACGTTTTGGTTTTGTGTCCTTTGCTAATGTTAGGGATCCGTTGGGACTGGAAAAAGATATGAAAGATGTGTGGTTGGGGTCGTACAAACTTTATATTGTCTTGGCGAGGTTTGTGGATGGGGATAGGGTTTCGAGGAAGGAGGATAAACAATGGGTCCCGGTTAACGAAGAGAAGGAGGTTAAAGGAGTGGAGGACACGGTTAACGTGGTGATAGATGATCCGAAGAGTTCTAGCTCGACGGATGGAAGGTCGTTCAGAGACACCCTTCTTGGTAAGGATGGGGTAGAACCTATGGAGGAGGTTAGACTGGAAGATGACTTTCCAGGGGTGGCTAGGTGGAATGGGTTGGGTTTGTTGGGTGTGTTGAAAGATCTCCAATCCTTGACGAGTCTGAAAGAATGGTTAGTATCTATAAGGCTTGACAAGGTTGGTATTAGATATGTTGGGGGGCTTTCGGTCATCTTGGTGTTTGAAGATAAGGTGACGATGATGGATTTCTTGAGCACTAAAGAGGTTTGGGAGGCAAATTTTGTTAAGATGGTTCTTTGGGAGGGTCAAAAGACGGGGTGTGATCGTATTGCATGGTTGAGAATTATTGGCATTCCATTGTTGTTGTTCGACAATAGGGTTGCTGAGCGGATCGCTTTGAAGTTTGGCAGAGTGGTACAATCAGCGCAAGTAGATGATGAGACGGAGGATTTTTCTTATGCGATGGTTTCCGTGCTATGTAGTTCGGTGAAGCGTATTACTAAAGAGTGTAAGTTAAAGTGGAGGAATGAGGAGTTTGTGATTGCTATTGAGGAAGAAATAGGAGAGTGGAGTCCGGATTGTATTGGAATGGAATTAGAGGAGCAGGAAGGGGTTTTGATAAATGAGAAGAGGCCGGTGGATGATGTGGGTCACGACATTCGTGGGAATATGGGAGAGGATAACTTTAATGTGGTTATGGAAGAGGCACAGGAGGTAGGGGAGAATGGTGCTAACCCTTTGCATGGTAACATGGTGAACGTTGAAGTTGCCATGCAACAGGTTGATTCTTCTACTACTGGGGGTCCCTTACCGGAAGCGGATGGGTTAAGCTTTAGCTTGCAGGAACCGTTGGTATGTTCGAATTCGAAGAAGAAAAAGAGAGGGTGTTTTCGGAAGAAATCCCGGGGTGATAAGTCGGCTTCTCCGACAGGGGCTGAGCGACCAAAAAAGAGGGCGAGAGATGATGATGACCCCTATGATATTGATCGCCTTATTTTTAATGTTCAACGGGAGGATGAGACACCTAAGGATAATCCTGGTGTGCATGTTGAGGTTAACCAGGAGGTAGGGTGTGTTGGTGCTAGTAGGGGTATTGAGGATGGAGGTGTGGTTGGGCATTCAGAAGTTAATGCGAATACAGAAGTTCAAGCTACGGTTGTGTTAGCTAACTCTTTGGGGGTGGAAAACATCTCTGGGTATGAAGCGGCGATTAGAAGTTTGGTCGATGAAGAAGGTTTTCAATCAGTTATTCAATGAATTGTATTTCTTGGAACATGAGAGGGTTGGGTTCGTCGAATAAGTGTGCGTGGTTAAAGAAGTTGAGGGTGGCAAATGAGGCTGGCTTTCTAATGATTCAAGAGACTCAGTTTCAATCGCTTCAGGGGGTCAATGTTAGTTCGATATGGGGTACGGGGTCGTTGGAGTTTGAGTGTGTCGATGCTGTGGGCAGGTCAGGGGGTCTCTTGTCGATTTGGGATTCAAAGTTATTCTCTATGTCTTCGGTTGTTAAACGAAGATATTTACTGGTGGTTTCGGGTTACTTGAAGAGTAATGGTCAAAAGGCGAATTTCGTGAACGTGTATTGTCCGCAGAAGATCATTGACAAGAGGTTAGTGTGGGAAGAACTTAAAGCGTTGATTACGTATGATGACGAGTTGTGGATTGTTGCGGGCGACTTTAATTGCGTTCGCGACCGTTTAGAACGTAGAAACTCCAAGTTCCATGAAGGCGATTCTAGAGAGTTTAATGAGTTTTTGGAGGATTCGGGGCTTCAAGAGTTTTCACTTCGTGGTAGGAAGTTTACGTATTTAGCTGGGAACAAGCTTAGCCGGATTGATAGAATTTTTGTTTCGTGGTCCTTCTTTATTAAGTGGAGTAATGCGGAATATAGAGTTCTTGATCGGGTGGAATCGGACCATTGTCCGTTGTTATTAAAGATAGAGTGGAAGAATTTCGGGGCTAAACCGTTTCGCTTTTACAATTCTTGGCTTAACAGAGAGGGTTTGGATAAGGTGGTGGAGGAAGCGTTGGCAGTTAACGTGAGTTCGAACAGGCCGGATGTCAACTTATTAAACAAGTTCAGAATTTTAAGGAATGATATTAAAGCTTGGCATGGGGTTCAACTAAAATGTGAACAGGAGGAGGAACAAAGCCTTAGAGCTGAAATTGTTGAATTGGAATGTGCCTTGGAAGATCGTGAATTGACAGAGGCCGAGTTGTGGGTATTAGAAGAAGCCAACAAGAGACTTAAAGAGTTGGATAGTTTTAAAGTTAAAGACTTGAAGGAAAAGGCCAGGGTCAGGTGGGCGAAAGAGGGCGATGCGAATACGTCATTTTTCCATGGTGTCATTAATTCGAGAAGGGTGTCTAATTCTATTCCGGGATTGAACATCAAAGGTGAATGGGTGACAAGGCCGAATGTGATTAAGGGTGAGGTGCGTCGGTTTTTCAAAGAGAAGTTTGTTGAGGAGCTAAAGGTGAGGCCGAACCTTGTAGTTAATGACATTAAGAGATTGGACAGGGAGGCAGCCGAAAAAATAATTGATTCCTTTCAAGAAAAAGAGATTAAAGATGCTGTGTGGGAGTGTGGGAGTGACAAAGCGCCTGGGCCAGATGGTTTTAATTTTCGTTTTATAAAGAAGTTCTGGCATCTGTTCTCACGTGATTTTGTAGAGATTTTCAAGAAGTTTGAGGAGACGGGGGTTATTAGTAGGGGTGTGGGTCTTCTTTTATTACCTTAGTGCCGAAAGTTAAGGACCCGGTGGAATTGGGTGAGTACAGACCTATTAACCTGATCGGTGTTGTTAGCAAAGTGATTTCCAAAGTGCTAGCTAATCGTCTTAGGAAGGTGATTGATGGGTTGATTTCATAAACGCAATCCGCCTACATTGCAGGGAGATACATTCTTGATGGCCCTCTGATTATCAGCGAGCTTCTCACATGGGCCAGGAAATGTAAAAAGGAATTATTCATGTTCAAGATTGATTTCGCCAAAGCTTACGACAATGTTAACTGGGAGTTCCTACTGTCGATTATGAGACAAATGAGCTTCCCGGAGAAGTGGTGTATGTGGATTAAGGGGGTGTTAGTTTCAGCCAGGTCGTCCGTTTTGGTGAATGGTTCTCCTACGTTCGAGTTTCCTTGTGAGAAGGGGGTGCGTCAAGGTGATCCTATTTCCCCCTTCTTATTTATTATTGTCATGGAAGCGTTTGCGGGTTTGATGAGGAAGGCTTGTGAGGTGGGTACTTTCAATGGTGTTCGGCTTCCTAATAACGGGTTAGTTTTGTCGCACTTACTTTATGCTGATGATGCAATGATTATGGGGGAGTGGTCGGATAGCAATTTTTGTACGTTGCGCCGTTTGCTTAGAGTTTTTCATTTGTGTTCCGGCCTGAGTATAAATATTCACAAATCTACACTGTTCGGTGTTGGTAAAGGCTTAGACGAGGTGGCTGATGTGGCTCGGTGCCTTGGTTGTCGTTCGGGGGATACTCCTTTTACCTATCTTGGTAATACCGTGGGTGCTAATATGGGTAGGATTAGTAACTGGGAGCCGGTGATTAAGGTATTTAATACGCGGCTTACGAAGTGGAAATCCAAGGTTCTCTCTATTGGTGGTCGGATAATCTTGATAAAATCAGTTTTGGAGAGTATTCCGTCTTACTATTTTGCTTTATATAAGGCCCCTTCGGCTATTATTATGAAGTTAGAGTCCCTTATAAAGAGATTTTTGTGGGGAGGTGACATGGATATTAGGAAGGTTCACTGGGTCGCCTGGGACAAGGTTGCGCTCCCAAAGAAAAATGGTGGGTTGGGTCTTTGCCGTTTGGAGGATAGCAATAACGCTTTTCTGTTAAAATGGCTTTGGATATATAGAGTTGAAGGTGAAGCGATGTGGAGAAAAGTCATTGATTCTTTACATGGCTCGCTTAGGCAATGGGGGACCTTCCCAGCCAAAACGAGTCTAGCAGGCACATGGACCAAGTTGGTGAATAATGGTTTAAAAGTTAAGGTGGGGGAGGATATTGGTGCGTATTTGATCCGTGGAGATGTTGGAAATGGTTTGGTGATTAAATTCTGGATGGATCCTTGGATAGCTAACGTGCCATTGAAATTATTATTCCCAAATTTGTTCCGACTTGAACGATTCAGGTGGTGTAGTGTCGCTGAGAGGATTGGAGTTTCGTTTGGCAGCGGCCCGATTAGCTGGAGATGGAGACAATATCCAGAAACGGCCCAAGAAAGGCTAGAATTGGTGGAGTGTCATAGGTTGGTTCAGGCCCAATGTTTAGTGGGCTCGGCAGACAAGTGGGCCTGGTTTGATAAAGGGCCAATTCAATTCTCTGTTCATGAAGTTAAGCGATGGATTATTGATGCCAGATGCGCTTCACTGAGTGCTGGAACCGAGTTTTCTTGGTGTAAGTGGATTCCGTTAAAATGTAATGTGTTTATGTGGAGAACTTTTCTAGACAGGATCCCTACTAAAGCGGCGCTGAATAGAAGGAATATCTTGCATGGAGATAGTACGTGCGATCTCTGCAGGTTAGATGAGGAGAGTGTGGATCATGTGTTCACAGGTTGTGGCCTGGCGATTGGTACATGGCAGGGTATTGCTAATTGGGTTAAAGTTCCGCCTATTTTCTTGTTCTCGGTTAGAGATATTGTGGAGGTGGTGAAAAGTACGGCTTGGTCGTCGAGAAAAAAGGAGTTATTATATGGGATCTTCATCGTGACGTGTTGGCGTATCTGGAAGGCTCGAAATGAGAGGATCTTTCAGCAGAAGACTCGAAGTGCTGTCGAGCTGGTTGCGGATGTTAAGTCTTTATCTTACCTTTGGTTGAGGAGTAGGAGTAGTTATGCTGGGGTGAATTGGAAGGGCTGGAAGTTGTTTGATTTTGATGTAATGTAATTGTTTGTTGGGGTTCCCGTCTTGGGAGTCCCCCTGTTGTTTGTGTTTTAATGAAATTTGCCTTCCAAAAAAAAATTACTAATTATTTAACTCATCACTCGACATTAAATTTATAGAAAACTTGAGTTTCTAAAATTGTTTGCTTGTTTAAGTCATCACTCCACATTAAATGAAACAAGAAATCTAAAAATAACGAAAACATGATATATTTTATTTCTCAGCCCAGGTAGCTATTCTAAATGGAGAATTTCATTATAGTAAAGATACAAAAAAGCCTTATTATTATTATATTTGACTTCAAAAATCAAAATTGTGGTTGGCTGATGCAAAAGGCTCGTAAAGTACAAACTTGATCCACTATTTTCTTATTGGATTTTGGTTGGGGCCTATCAAATTAGCAACTCATGCCTCTCAAATTAGCAGAAACTAATTAACCCTAAAGTAAGTAAAGCATGCAACAATAAGGCACACCTGACAACCAACAGATCGAGCCAAATCCAACTTGTATGGAATCAAAATAAGGTGATCGGTTTACGCACAAATAGGGTTCAATAGAAACGTCTTAGTCGATTCAATCACCGGTGAGTCAAAGGACACATTAAATTGAACTGAAGGATGGTACCTGATGGGTCAAGTGAACAGACATTATTGAATGGGGGTCAATGAATGGCCATTCAATACTCGAGGGTACCCGACAGATGTTGATCCCGATCACTTAATAACCCAGGATGCTTCGTTGCCCCGTCAATCATTCTTTGTTGTGTTCAGTTGTAGGTGTAGGTGACATTGATGGCATGGAAGGTCTTTATAGAGTTGTATTAAAGTTGTCTAACTAAAAAATGGAATTACAATTTTGTCCTTCTAAATGAGTATAACATTACTGTATTGCCCATCTAAAACCCATTATATAGTAGTGTATATATAAATACATATATATAGGTGCTTATGAGTACGTATTCGCCTAAAATAATATATGTATAAGCGCGTATGGGTAAGTTCTCGCCTAAAATAAATATATACATTTATAAAACTACACAAACTTAGAACTTGGGTGGTCGTAATGGTTGTCTTGCATGACATAGTAAATATTGCTTACTTAAAATGGTGGATCTGTTTTATGCATGCTTTCACGTATCATTACCTACTTTATATAAACTAAGTCTAGAGTGTTTCACATATAGGCGTTCAAATTATCTCCATGAAAAGTACCGGTTGTCACACGGTCGCAACAAAAAATGTGTCAATGATACATTCAAATTGTTTCAAGCACCGATAGAACCGGAAGCGCCCCTTCTTTCAAAGAGAAGAGGAAAGATTATTCATATTTCATTTGATGGTCAGAGGCGAATTGAAAGCTAAGAAGTGGTAATTCTAAAGATTCCGCGGGGGGAAATAGAGATGTCTCCTACGTTACCCATAATATGTGGAAGTATCAACGTAATTTCATAAAGTCATTCGGTCTGAATGCTACATGAAGAACATAAGCCAGATGATGGAACGGGAAGACCTAGGATGTAGAAGATCATAACATGAGTGATTCGGCAGATTTTGATTCCTATATATCCACCATGTGGTACTTCATTATACCATATATATAAGATCCACAGGATCATCCCCAAAGATCTCAGTTAGAGCAGGCATATGCCAAACCTGAATACCCTGACTTTGTGCACAATTAACTTTGATTGATCAGTACGCTTTATTTGACAAAATAAACTTTGCCTGACCAAGTTATACTTAATGTGCCAAAATTTCCATAGATTGAGTGTCAAGTCGTCAAACAAAGGGAAGGATTGTTTGGTGGATATCGTCACCGATTACAAGACGGCAAAAAGGATGAAAAAGAGGAAAATAAAGTGATTCAGAAGGCTGTTACGAAATGAAAAATAAAAAGAAACTAGATGTCCGTGAACCACTTGTAGAATCAACCTTAAATTAAACACCCCTCCCCCTAGTGATGTAGTGACATTCAAAAATTTGGATCAAACTTAAACGTGCATAATATAGATCGAAAGTAAGACACTTAGTCAACCAAAAATTAAGAAAACATAAACACTTATAAATCAAATAATCCAATAGTAATAAAACATAATATAGTAATAAAACATAATATAGTAATAAAACACAATATTTATCTACTCGGTTTAATTAGAAATGATTAATGCCCGATGTAATAAAACATTTAGGATTACAATTTCTGCTTTGGGTTTACCAGTCATCGGGGATCCCATCCCCCACTAGTAAGTACTACTAGAACCGCCTTCCTTCAATCAGCCTCTTCACACACCGCCAGTGAAGTGCAAACTTGCACTAGATACACTTCAACATCATATGATATGATTCCGATTTCCAATTGACGATGACAGACAATGCATTTGTCATCTTCATCATTAATCCCTTGTAGAAAGGTGAGAGGGTGTGGGTGATATAATTTTATCTCATGTCTTCCTCCAAACTTCACATTTATATACCAGAAGATAGGTTTATCATACCGAAGTATAGACCGCTCACATTGAAGCTTTATGGGGGAACGCCTAGGGGTGTTCAACGAATCGAATAACGAATTTTCGAATTATTCGAATCGAATTTCTCGAATTTTTAATACTTTTACCTGAATTCGTATTCGATTCGTATTTGCTTAAAATTCAATTTATTCGATTCGTATTCGATTCGAATAAGAAACCCGAATTCAAATAAATTCGATTTAGTTCAAATTTACCATAAATAATAAGTTGTTTTACTTTTAGTTTTAAAACTAATATTTTATTTTGAACATATAGAATACAAATCTACAAAATTGATAAATAACAATATGTAAAAAAGGGGATAGTAAAAATAGTAGAGAGTATAGTTTGTTAGAGTTTTATGATGCATAAGATAAATATGTAAAATATGGTTATGGTAAAAGTTGTAGAGACTATGGATTCTTAGATTTTGACCAAAATTTAGAAGTTCTTTTTTTTCGATGTGTATATTTGTGTATATAATAATGTGAATGTGTGTATATATATTTAAAAATATACATGTACAGTTTTTATTCGAATTTCGAATCGAATCGAATTAAAATCATAAATTCGTATTCGATTTACTGGACTCGAATTCGAATTCTTAATAATCGAATCGAACTCTTGGTAATCGAATTGAACTAAGTCGAATTTTGAATTTTACGAATCCGAATCGAATTCTGAACACCCCTAGGAACACCTAGTCAGCATAGACAAGGCACACCCGCTACAATGATAGAACCATCGTTCCGGGTTGAGTTCAACCTCACAGATCTCACAAAAGTATTCCTCACTGTGGTTCTCAGCCGGATAATATCTCAGACTCAGCGGATGGTTATCGTACTTGTGCCTAATCCTTCCAGGTAATAACAATGCTCAACCTATATGCATTTTGAAATCACAAGTGGGACAATGGAACCCTCCTCTTTATAAATATAACGTTACATGCCTTACAGTACTTCGTTTCTGATGAAGCTTTAAATCTTTTGAGGAGATGGTTTGGGTGAGCTTCATGTGTGATTACATCAGGTATGAACCCACAATGGATATCCACATAATAATATTCACATTCCTTGCATCCATATGCGAAACCATTGCAATGTAACTTACAAATCTTACACCGAAACACACCCAACATATCTTCAGGGACCTTTGGCACAAAAACAAGCTTATGCTCTGGATGATGGCAGGGGTGGTGTTGTATTTCAGAGGGTAGCCTAGTGCACCACTCATGAAGAACAAAACCACAATCCTGCTGGCAACACTTGTAAAAGGGCACATCAGTGATTGGTCTCACACATCCATCACACAATAGTTCCACTTTTTTCATGGGATCATGAAGAGAGATTGACCCGTTCAGGAGCGTATCAACAAGAATTAGCGGATGTCGATGGCTAAACATTTCACCAACAATCTTTTCTTTAATAGTTTTTCACCTTTGTTGATAAAATGGTGCATCACAAGGTTGACACTTTCATCCGGAAACGGATAGCGGATCAAGTTAGGATGGTCTTCAACTTTGAAATTTATGTGTGTTTTGCCCTGGCCTGATTTATGAATGATGTATTTAATAAACATGAAGTGACCAGCGTAATATCTTGTATTAAAACGAAAAGAATAATTAGTATATTGCTCACCAGCGGGCATCAAGATACAACACATAAATGCCTCTTTCCTTGAAGTCGCACAATCAATGTGGACGTAGTATCGACATTTATTGCATCTGTAGTGCCATATGTTAGTATCGGGAAAATTTTTATCACAAACTCTGCATTTAGGAAAGAATTTAGCCTTTTGCTCAATATAAGGAAAGGAATACACAAGGTTAGATAAATGAGAATGCCTGAAACTCTCATTCGTAGACTGTTGAATAAGTAACTTGGCTGGAAGTAAAGCACAGTCCAAGTGGATCTTGAACCAAGAACAAGAGGTATAATGGTAGAAGGTGCCGCTATTTTCATTGCCACAAGCTTTACAACGAGACGTCATCCGATCGAAAGAACGTTGTAGTTGGTGAGGGTGACTTGGGTGGTCCATCTTCTGTTCAGGTGTACAGGTGCTTCAAGCACCTAGTACAAGTAGGTTAAGCATGAGTTAATAAATTTACATTTTGCCCCCTCAAAAATAATATAGGAACAACTG
The DNA here is from genome assembly GCA_030844895.1 of Ambrosia x helenae. NCBI lineage: Eukaryota > Viridiplantae > Streptophyta > Magnoliopsida > Asterales > Asteraceae > Ambrosia > Ambrosia x helenae. Next base: position 61,681 of record JAUTDX010000612.1, read on the forward strand.
ACGGTAGTTTGGGCTTCTGTTTGCAAATTGTGAATTTATTAATGAAAAATCAAATGTACATTATTTGTAAATTGTAATATGTATCCTCTTGGCCCTAAAGATGTCTAACTTGTAGTCATATGATTTGTGTTCTAATGTTAAGGATGTTTATAATGTAAAACAAAGCACTATATATAATTATTTTGCAATAACCTATAGCATGATTTTAAAGCAGATACTGATAATCACTAACATTGCCTTCACTTGGTGTATGTAACAATACATATTTCTCATTTGGGCTTTTTATAAAACATTTGTTGTGCATTCTGCTTTCCTTTTATCGTATACTTCCTTTATTTCCAAACTAATCCTTTGCCTGTATATTAATTATCTAAACAAAAGAAACTCTAAAAATGGAAGAACAAGAGACATGTATACCTGTAGTCATGTAGTGTAGTGTAGTGGTGAAGATAAAGCTTCTTTCTTTGATCAGCAAATTCTATAAAAAAAAGGTACGTGTGATTGATGTTTAGGCAATGAAGATGAGAAGGGGAAGCATGAATAAATAGGGATGAATAAGAATATCTTTAGTTACAAGAAAGGAATTTCCTAGAAAAAAAAAAGCATTTAGATTAATTGAATGGGAAGCAACATAAATTCTTTAGTTACTTTTATGACAAAAATGTCTACAAGTTTAGGTTTTTATTTTTTATAGTTAACATCTTTCAAATTACAAAATAGTTTACTATAGTTTAAAAGACATAATAAATAGTTTTAATATTAGGTGATCAAGAGAAAATCATGGATTTAACATGTTTGTGCAAAAACCGGAAATAAAATAAAATCTAAAAATATCAAATTTTTTTATGATTAAAGAAACTAGTGTCATTGCCGCATCGAATTGTTTTGTTGAAGGCTTTTTTACTCTATATGTGATAGGTTGCGGTGTAGGGGTGTTTATGGTTCTGTTTTACGGTTATCTTTTATCTAAAATTCGGTCGATCGGTTTTTGATATACTTAAACCGTAGCGAACAGTTTAATTTACGGTTTATACTAAAAACCAACTGTATAAAGCCAGACCAGACTGTAAGTAATTATTATTCTAAAATATTTCATATTATATATACATGTATATATAAATTGACATAAATAAAATATTATTGTTTTCCAAATTATATGTTAGTTTTGAGCATAGTAAGTTGGCCCCATCTGTTAGTTTCTCAAATTGCAAATTTTCAAACCATTTAAAACTAATCAAATATTCATGCTTCAAAACCAAATCTTTTTATAACCTAGCCGCTGGCTTTCAGCACATTATGAACAGGCTTACTTATTATATAACACATTTTTTAGAACAGATTTAATACGTTATTTTAGACATATTGGATAAAGGCCCAATGAGCCAAACCGTTAGTGATGGTTTGATTTGTTTGGTTCAGTTTAGAAGTTACACGGTTTGGTTTTGGTTTACAAAAATTAAAATATATTATTAACAGTTTGGTTCACGATTTAAACTAAAAACCGTGAAAACCGGACTGTGTACACTCCTAGTGTGTTGAATAAAGAACTTATTTTAATTTTAAGTAGAGATATGAGAGAACTACTTTCTACCAATCAGGTTTTTTTTACATTGTGATTTCTTTTGTTATTACTTTCATTGGTATTTTGGAAATCAATCCTGATCATGGGTCTAGTTTATGTAGTGAAAAATGACAATTACTAGATTAATTATTTGTGGGATTATGATTAAGATATATTTGATGTGATCCTCTTGTGTAGTTCTTGTTTATGGTATGAGAAAACTAGGAATGAATGCTTTTGGTTTATGAATAAAGTATTTAATTTATTCGATTCTTGGAGTGAAGGAATGGAAAGCAACATAAAGTGTTTGGTAGCTTTATTCCTTTGTTTTTGTGAACAACACTTCTACTTGCAATAAAAAAGATGAGAGTTTCTTCAGTATTTGATAATTTGATAAAGAGAATAAAACAATTTATGAATATGCAAACGAAATACAAAAATGATTAAAAGTTCATACTTTTATAATTCTTAAACATAACCGATTAAGATATCAACCGATTTAGAGAAATCATAGTTTAAACACATTTAAAATAGACACAGAATCAACATAAAAGATAAAAGCAATCAATGTGAGAATATTTACATGAATGTAAACTAGGAAGTTTAAAAACTTGTATCATTGGTCACAACGCATTTTTTATCAAATGCTTTCTACTTACAATTATTAGTATATATACACATGTGTGTTGGGACGTGTTGTAGCATCCTGTGTTTTTAAAATACAAATAAAGGGCTTGTTGGTTTATAAAATTTATGTTTCGAGGTGGTTAAAACGGATGTTATGATTATGTATAAAAGGACTTGAGCAATTTAAAAAAATCGTTAATAGGTGGAGAGTTTAAAAACATCTAAGATCAAGGGATTAAAAATGATAATTTGCCAAACTTTTAGGTACAACCATATGACAGATGCCGTACGAGACGTATAATCACAACCACAACCACAACCACAACCAATTTCCTCCAAAAACAATACTCACAAATAAGCTCCAAAACTGATTCTAATACTTTGTGTGAGTTTTTGGAGAGTTAAGGCAAACAAGGAAAGTGGTTGGCAATGGTAACCGGTTTGTTCGTGGCATTGATCACAAATGGTGTTTGCAGCTGACATAAGGAGGTGATGGTGATCAAATGGTATTGGTTAGTGATAATGATGCTCTTCGGTTACGAAGAATTAACATGTGGTGAAAGTGGATTTCTTGTATTTGATTCACTGACACCGGGAGCTAAAATAGCTTGATACGTAGATAATAGGGCATATTAATTTGTTACATAAGTTGATATGGTATTGATTTGGTATGTTGTGTAATACAAGAATGATGTAAATTCAAACATTTTTAAGTTCCGCTTGCCTCTATCCGGATCGTATAAGACATCTTATAGGGACTAGATCATTATAGGGGGCGGTTTTAGATATGCGAGGGGTATAAAGTTAGCATATGCAAGTGATAGATAATATTAATACAGGTCGCATAAGTTGTTTGACAGAATTTTATTTTTTTTAGAAGAATTATAATGGTGTTAAAAAAAAAGAGTAGTTTAAAATAACTATCAAACTTATATGATCGAAACTTCAGATATTAGGTAGCCAAGACCATAACGGGATGGTTGAAAGTTCTAGACGCCACATGAGTTCGTACTACTTCCCGGAAATTTAATTATGTATATTGTTAAAAAGTCCCTTCGGGGACATCCGATAAAATTGGAATGATACAGAGAGGATTAGCATGGCCCCTGCGTAAAGATGACACTCACAAATCAAGAAATGGTCCAAATTTTTAGCCCCACCCCTTTGTGGTGTGGTGGTAAAGGTGTTGGGGTTTCAAATGGAAGGTTTGGAGTTCAAGCCTCATAAAAGACAAAAAAAAATGGTGTATTTAAAAGGGGTTGAAAAAATGGGTGTAATAAAAGGGTGTAAAAAATGGATGACGAAATTAGCCGTTAAAAATGTATATTGTTAAAAAGATAATGTGTTTTGCTATGTTAAGACCACCCGTAGTGGAGTAAATGAAAGGGCATGAAATGCCCCAATCAAGCCCCACACCGCCCACATGGGCGTTTTTGTTCTAAATCAGGTTTTGGCGTAAATTTTTTTCACGCGGAAAATGGCGTGAAATTCACTTCCTTTTTGCTGAGCCAATAGAATACAACCCAAGTGGAGGAGGGGCTGGAAATTTAACGCCCCACTACATTTGCTCTAACTATTAAATTTTGGTGCCGTGAGACTAAAGTAAGAATATGTGTACAGGTAAGCAATTAAATTTCGTTATGTTAAACATTTAATCTAGGTTCCATGAGAATCATGTGTGAATAAATATGTGCTAGTAAGCAAAAACCCCTTTGATTATATCTTTTTGGACATATCGCAACTTGATTTTTTGAGTTTCCTTTCAGCTCCTATACTGAATGTCAATATCGTAACTCCAAACCGGTGGCGTAAAAAACTGAATCGTTATTGAACCGAATGTCCACCGTTGTAACTCAAGAGAATCCCACTCGTTGTTATCAAAGTTGGAGTGGTTTGGTTGTAACTTGTAAGCACAAACTCGCTCTCTATAGATGGCTCATATGAGTTTTGCCATATGCATTTGCTATTGTATTGGGCATTTGAAATTGGAAATCAAGGTCTCACGAAATGGGTATGGTCTTGTCTTTTTACATTGGGAAAAAAATCTTGTAAATTCATAGCTTGCTTCAAAGTTCAACATAGTCGGTGAATTAGCCGTAGTTGGTTGAAGTTGTATTCATTCTTACGTGTATGAAAGATATGATCTAGTGTATCTAGACTACACATGTTTAGGTAAAAGTGTTTGTCCTCGCTTTTGAGTAATATTTTGACCCCCCCCCCCCTCCTCCAAATGAAATTTTTTTTAATTCTGCCACTGAGCATAGTAAACATCCATAAACCAACATACCAAAACATAGTACTAATAGTCTTAAACATCATACACCATAACCAGCATACCAAAACATAATGTAGCTATCAGTCTTGCCTTAAATGTTCTTTAACCTTGAATATTGTTCTTTAAAATCCCTTTGGATGTGCTTTGTAGCTTTCAGTCTTGCCCTAAATGCCTTCAAGTGTTAAACAAAAAACAAATGGTTAGTCCCTGCAAACAGAAAAAAAAAGCAGAAAAAAAAACAATGGTAAACATTACCTTCATTTTTGATACACTAAGCTCGTACCTCCTCCCAAGCTACTCTTGGATATGCTTCACAGAAATATTAGGGTTTGCTTCAACTTGATTTAGCACCATTGCTCTTTTGCCAAAAAGGTAGATGTGAAAGACTGTATTTTCCTTGATTGAATACACTTGTGTTCTGGTATATATGTCATTAGAATCCAAGTTTCTTCTCCTTCTTTCAGTGGAGATAGATAAAATTTCCAGGGGCATTGTCTACTATTTAATCTTGTTTTACTGTTATCATTGCACTGATTTAAAGGTTTTATAGTACCATTTTTTGTTTGGCCCATTGGGCTTAGGCCCACATGTATAAACAGGAACCTGACCTTCACATATTGCTCTTATTCTTTGCTTGTCATTCCTAAGAAAAGATAAGGCCCTCCTTGTTTCTATGGCATGCTTGTTAATCTTGTCTTTAACCTCCTTAGCTGTACATAACCTCTGACCCACATAGAATGTGATTGCTAATGTTGAATGTCCACTCTTTTTCTTTTTCTTAGCTCTCTCAGTTTCCTACTCCTTCTAGTCTCATAATCATATCTGTCAAACTATCAAATGACTCAAAACTGAGATCTTCATAATCTAACAGGTCATCACTGTCACAATCTATATTGTTCCCTACAGATTCATTCACAGATCCTAAAAATTCCTCCCGTGTGTCAACATGTTCATTGAATTGCCTATTGTCTTCCACAACATCATCCTCACTATCAAATTCCACTTCAAACTCACTATCTTTTGAGTCGTCATCATCTTCATTTTGAAATGATTCCCCATTCACAGATGACCCCTCATCATCATATTCAACTCCTTTACCTTTGTCAACCTGATGTTCATATTCATTCTACAAGTCCTTTACTTTTGTCAACCTCGTGATCATGTTCATCTTCTACAAGTCCTTTACCTTGTCAACCTCATGATCATGTTCATCTTCTTGATTAATAGGAAAGTCTTTATCAAACTGAGCACTATCAATGTCATATGAGAAATATTTCATGAACTCAGCATTAAAAATGTCATTTTGATTTTGATCATCAACTACATAATCAACTACATCATCAGCCTCTACATTATCCACATTACCCTCAACTACATTCTCAATGTAACATCGCGTCATTTTACTTTTCTTGTATTTTAAATTTTATATTTAACAATTTCTAAGTTCGCCTTCATTCGCTTTTTTATGTTACTTCTACCAATTCATGAAGAGTCATCATTATAATTTATCCTATTCAATTTAGGCGTTACAACAATAAACTCATTTAGTTAAGATCTTAATATATATTTATTTATCTTTAAAATAAAACATATATATAATTTTATAGTAATACTTTTAGATTAAAGAAAAAAAAAAGAAAAAGGCAAATGAAGTTTGACTTTTAATTTCAAAAAAAATAACAACATACAATATTTTCATAGTGCCGTTCGTTTTGTTTATTTGTATTATTATTTATTATTATTATTTTCTTTTCTTTTGAGATTCAACAATTATAACCAAATTCAACCCGCCAATGACCTCCAGCCCAGCTGGGGAGAGGTGGGAGGGTTTACCTCTTAAGAGGGTTCTCGCTCGGGCTTGGTCTTGAGTTCGAATCCTGCACACCACGAAAAAATTCCCTGTAACGGTTTGAGATAACTTCAAAGTGGACACCGGTGCGTGGGTAGAGATTCGAACTCGAGTCGAGGGGTTGTCTGTCGATTGGGTTTACCGCTGAAGCACACCTTCCAAAAAAAAAAAAAAAACCAAATTCAACCCCCACCTAATTCACTCTCAACCACCTCTTGACTCTCTTAATTACCCAACCACTTTACCCCAACTAATATATACCCCCTCTCCTTCACTTCCTAACCCTTTTCCATCCTAAATCACTCCCAAATTTCTCTAATCTTCAAGCTTTTCAAAGCAAAAAAATTCTGCACAAAATTTGTAAGATGAAAAGCCTTAATCTCCACTTTTCTTCCACTTTCTCCACCTCTCCTCTTCTTCTAACCCCTTGAGGAAACCTCTAGGACCTTACTCTTGTTTGCTATGACAAATAAATATGAGTAGGACACCAAAATGAGGCCTCAAAGGTGGTTTATCTTCTATTATTTTTATGCACTAGAAGGTTAGTTGTAGTGATACCAACCAAGTTTACCAACAACTTAATGTTGGATGGACTTGTGTTATGGTTAATGGTTGACAAAGGAAAGCCAAGGCTCTTCCAAACTAAGTCACCATACACTACTTTAATCTCCTAGTTATATCATGTAAATACTAAAATATATACTTTTAAAAACTCTATTAATCTATTAACTTTGAAGGTTTGTGGTTACACCCTACCTTACCAACTCTCTTGACCCATCTTTTGATATGGATTAGTCCACACGAGAAAGGGAAAATCCCGTGTCCAAGACCCACGTTTATTCCATAAACGAAGTGGTCATGACATGAACATTCTCAATGGATTTACATTCCTAACTTTAATTCATACCATCTGAATCATCTTCATGGTGATTTTGTGCTTGGTTCTTAACTTCAACTCATGACCATCCGAATTGCCCTAAAGGCAATTTGTGCTTTGGTTCGCCTAAAAGGCGTGCTTGACTCTCTTGAATCTAATAATCCAACTCATGAACCTAAAACGCCTTCCTTTCTAATTCTAGTTATTCGGAGCTAAAATCTTCAATTCTCAAGACCCGTTTTTGGGAACTAAATAACGCACCCTAAGGTGAGTTCATACTTGTCCCCTTTACTCTTTAATTCTTTGGGACTCAACATGTATCTATACAAAAACCTTAAACGATTTCATACTCTTATACTCTTATGCTCAATCTAATGCTTATATGCTATGCCATGCTGGAATCTAATTCTTACATACAAATGTCTATTAGCATACAACCCACCTTACATGTATAGCGCTATAGGAGTGACACACCGCCCCTTTATGGGTCATGTTAAGTTTTCTCAATTGTGTATTCGAGTGTTGATGCCTTTTGTATGGTTCTGTATGCGCAAGACTATAACACGATGATTTGAGTAAAACTTTCTTATACTATGTACGTAGGTCAAAACTAGTATGCTCACCAATGCTTTATGTGTTGACGGATATTTTATACATCTTGCAGGAAATATTTGATGCGATAATTCAAGAAACTCATTAGGATTGGACTTAGAAACACACCGCTTTAAACTATGAAATCATGAATGTTGTATTTCTTTTTGAACAATTTGTACTTCTTGTTTTTAGTATTATGAAATGAAACCTTTAAATTATTTGTCACAAATTCTAGTACCATGAAGTCTTTGAACAATCTATCACAAGTCGCGCCTTGATGTATTCTGCCATCGGTTGGGGTGTGACACTCAACCTCTACATTATCCTCATTACCCTCAACTACATTCTCAACCTCTACATTATCCTCTACATTAGCCACATTACCCTCTACATTATCTTTCCACTCAAGTAACAACTTTTTTCCGAACCTTCAACTTCTTTCTTTGTTTTTTAGCCTTATCAGTGCTAGCAGATACACCTACATCTTCTACTTCTTCAATAACCACTTTAGATGATTGTGTAGGACTAAAGAAACTTTTTATCTTAGTGACACCATGTTCTACGAACATATTAATAACCTTGTTCTGACTCACATAATTGCCTAAAATTAAAACATCTTGATCATTCCCTAAAGGCCTTAAGCCGTAATCTTAATCTAAACTTGGTATTTGAAAATTGTAATACAGTTTTGAACTAACATCAAGTTTTAGGTCACTGATCATAAAGTTTATCTCATGCACAGAAAACTCGTCAATGTTGCAATAATCCACATAATGGTACCTTCTATGGAAGTACCTTCTTCCAAGAGTGTTGGTAAAATTGCCACCATGATAAACTTTTAAGGAAAACAGGTGCTCATAACCAGCTGAAAAAGGAAAAAAAAATATTACTTTTAAGGAAAACAGGTGCCACGAAAGAACCTCCCATTTTCTGATAAACCCCAAAATTAACACTTACCATACACTCTCTCTGGAACAAAACGCCTACCATACTCAGATTCTTCCCTGATAGACCACGTCTTGTGATACTTGGGATGTTGATGATCGTCTTCTTCCATGGATTAGGGCTCACAGAGCAGATAGAGAATGAAGATGAAGAGGTGAAGAAATGGGAGGGAAGAAAACTGACAAATAGGGAGTAGAGTTGAAATGGCAGGGTTTTAATGCAATTCAAACATAAAAGGATGAAAATACCCTCACGTGTTGAGCACGTGAGGTGACTTAACATCTGAACATAACGGTTGTTAGCCTTAGGGACTATCCGAATTAAAAAAAACACCAAACGTTTAGGATTATATATGTAATTTTCAAAAGTTGGGGACTAAAGGTGAAATCTGAGCAAACCACAGGGACCATTCGAACAATTTTATCAAAAATTATAAGTGATAAACAAATGATAAACAAATGACCCCTTAATTTTCGCCCCGCCCCTCCCCTGAAAAACTTATCTGGGTCCAACACTACCACCAACCTCCACGGCTTCAATCCCTCTCAATCGAACAAAAGACCCCAAAGCCAAACACCACAAATCATACCTTACCTCACAAAAGGAAAAAAATTGTCTTTAGCCCTGGCGCAAACTCAAACCACCAAAAACCCATCGAATCTAAAAGTGAGGAAGAAAGAAAGGGAGATACAATAGGATGGAAGAAATAGTATTTTATTATGTGTGTTAGAAACTATGAGGGAATACAAAGACCGAAAATTTTGGGCCAAAAATATTTACTTACATGTAAAAAATGGGCTAACAATTATATCTTTTATTCTTTAGATGGGTCCAAACTAGATAGGCTTTTGTTTTACTAGTCTTTTAGTTGAGCATATATCTCTACTACCTTATTAAGGAGGAGAGATGGGTAAGAAGGTAATTTTACCATCATTTTAAGATGGCATACAAAAGGTCACAAGGTAAACAACTATATTTTTGCCAAATCCTTCCCTTTATGCCCCTATGTGCAACATTTGATTAAAATTGTACAAATGACTAATGCAAATCATCTCTATTATTATTATTATTATTATTATTATTATTATTATTATTATTATTATTATGACGTAGTTAAGGGAAGCTACTTGCTAGGTACTTATTCTACAACTGATTGGTTTGTATGGACGGTGTCAAGGTAATGAACCACAGTTCACATGTATTAGTGTTCACATAACATTTCACTCGGTTAATACCTATATTTTGCACGTTCTCTCTATATGCTTTATCTTATAGATAATATTGTTGCAAAAGATTTGTTTATTCTTTATTTTATTTTTGTTTTGGTATGATGACAAAGGTTTTTCATTTCTTTAGATGATCAAGATGCAAGATGCTATCGTATATGAGTATAGAAGCACCAAAATCATTTATTGAGCTTGAAAATTACAGTTTACCATTCTCTCGAACCGAGGAGGGAAATATACGTTATATGGTGCTCTCACAGACTCTCTTGGTTCGATATGTTCCTTCGATTCCCCAGCTTTAAGATCTACTTACTACAAGATTTTCTTATACTCGAGATTGACAACTATATTTTTGCCAAATCCTTCCCTTTATGCCCCTATGTGCAACATTTGATTAAAATTGTACAAATGACTAATGCAAATCATCTCTATTATTATTATTATTATTATTATTATTATTATTATTATTATTATTATTATTATTATTATGACGTAGTTAAGGGAAGCTACTTGCTAGGTACTTATTCTACAACTGATTGGTTTGTATGGACGGTGTCAAGGTAATGAACCACAGTTCACATGTATTAGTGTTCACATAACATTTCACTCGGTTAATACCTATATTTTGCACGTTCTCTCTATATGCTTTATCTTATAGATAATATTGTTGCAAAAGATTTGTTTATTCTTTATTTTATTTTTGTTTTGGTATGATGACAAAGGTTTTTCATTTCTTTAGATGATCAAGATGCAAGATGCTATCGTATATGAGTATAGAAGCACCAAAATCATTTATTGAGCTTGAAAATTACAGTTTACCATTCTCTCGAACCGAGGAGGGAAATATACGTTATATGGTGCTCTCACAGACTCTCTTGGTTCGATATGTTCCTTCGATTCCCCAGCTTTAAGATCTACTTACTACAAGATTTTCTTATACTCGAGATTGACAACTATATTTTTGCCAAATCCTTCCCTTTATGCCCCTATGTGCAACATTTGATTAAAATTGTACAAATGACTAATGCAAATCATCTCTATTATTATTATTATTATTATTATTATTATTATTATTATTATTATTATTATTATTATTATGACGTAGTTAAGGAAGCTACTTGCTAGGTACTTATTCTACAACTGATTGGTTTGTATGGACGGTGTCAAGGTAATGAACCACAGTTCACATGTATTAGTGTTCACATAACATTTCACTCGGTTAATACCTATATTTTGCACGTTCTCTCTATATGCTTTATCTTATAGATAATATTGTTGCAAAAGATTTGTTTATTCTTTATTTTATTTTTGTTTTGGTATGATGACAAAGGTTTTTCATTTCTTTAGATGATCAAGATGCAAGATGCTATCGTATATGAGTATAGAAGCACCAAAATCATTTATTGAGCTTGAAAATTACAGTTTACCATTCTCTCGAACCGAGGAGGGAAATATATATCAATTTGCATTTGGTGGTCAGATAATAAATTATCCTTTAAAAATTGATATATTGTTGAATTAGCACATAAATTTTATAAATAACATAAGCGAAACTTGTAGCGCAACGAGCAGGGCAAAAACATAAACACCCGCGGCAACGCGCGGGCATTTTTACTTATATTTCATTAATCTTATCTTATACGTATAATAAATGATTCAAAAAATAATAATAATACGTGTCAACACCATGTCATCCTTCAAAAATTTATTTTTATTTGGTAAATATAATTTATAAATGAATTTAATGGTATCAAAACATGTAGTAGATTTTGATTATTATTTTCAGATTGAAGTTAACGAAAATTAGAAATGGATAAATATGCATATAAAAGATGGACATTAATTTCTTTAATACTTGATTCATAATTTGTAAGTTGGGTATTGATTACTACGAGCTAGAGAGTTCAGGCTTATGTGATGATTATCATATACATCTATTTGTATTGTTATGCTCTGCAAACAAACAGTTTTTATAATTTAACACGTGTAATACACGGACCATAACTTAGCATGAGGACATATATAAAAAAAATCACCAATTAGGTTTAATATAGACTAGTGTTGACCACCCGCGCTCCGCGCGGCTTTCGAATTGTAGATGGCACAATTGAAGCGTCGACAGTACTATTCTGAAAACAACTATGTTTTCCTATTTATTTATAAAACAACTTTTGATCCAACTTCAATTACAGCACCATGAGTTGTCAATGGCAGACCACGTCGAACACCACACGTAACAGGCGATTTTGTTAGTTACTGTTAGAAAACGTCGTTAGAAGTTCCGGAGTTAAAACCGAAATATTACTAAAATAGACTATAGTTATTATTATTATTATTATTATTACCATTATTATTAATATATCGTTATTAATATATTATTATTAATAGTTAATAGTTAATAAGTATATTAAAAACCAGCAACAACTTAAACCATTTGCCCGTAGAACTCTGTTGATGGTTTTCCCCAAAAATCAAATAACAATACCAATACTAAAACTCCAACACATTAACCCTTTCCTTTGCCTCTTCTCTCTGTCACAAACACACATAGAGACCACACCTCTGTACACCCATCACCACACCGCAAGACCCATCATTAACACCAGCACCGACATGAAGAAACCACATAAGCGCTGACCACCATCACTCTTTGTCCAACGACCAAGACAACAACCGTGATGGTGGTGGTTGTGGTTGTGGGGAAGCTTTCCAAATGCCTTGGCCACCGCTACCGGAAAGCGCGTTTCGTTTGGTGGTGGTTGTGGCAGCAAGGCGACTTGGTGGTGACCATCGGCTCACTACCCAGGTCTCTACTCTCTGTCGGTCTGCGTATGTTTCGCTTACAGTTCTGTCGCCGCTCGCTGTCGGTCTATGTATGTAAGGGTTTGCGCCGACAAATCGATGTGGTTCCATCTTCGGTGGACACAACATCACCGGTCAGCCTTGTCTACTGTCAGACGCCACATGACGAAACACGTTTAAAGTTTGAACTAAAATTGTGGCCAAAATCGAAAGAAAAGAAGTTTGTTGGAAGAAGTTGGATTGTCAACAGTCGGGCACGTAGTCGATATCGTTTGCGGAGCGACGACGGTGGTGTAACGTTGCAACTGCTATGAACGGCAGCTGTGGCGGTGGTTACGGAGCAGATGACGGCTGTGGCGGTGGTAAAGGAGTAGACGACGGTGGCGGCGTTACAGTCGGTCATGGGTGTGCTTCTGTTGTGTGGTGTGGAAGACTGAAAGAGTTAAAAGAGAGAGAGGAATAAGAAAGTTTGTGTCAAAACTGTAAAGAAATAAAGTTTAGTGAAAAATTGTAAATAGGGGAAACAACCACATTGCCTAACATGTCTTGATTTAACTAAAACTCCAACACATTAACCCTTTCCTTTGCCTCTTCTCTCTGTCACAAACACACATAGAGACCACACCTCTGTACACCCATCACCACACCGCAAGACCCATCATTAACACCAGCACCGACATGAAGAAACCACATAAGCGCTGACCACCATCACTCTTTGTCCAACGACCAAGACAACAACCGTGATGGTGGTGGTTGTGGTTGTGGGGAAGCTTTCCAAATGCCTCGGCCACCGCTACCGGAAAGCGCGTTTCGTTTGGTGGTGGTTGTGGCAGCAAGGCGACTTGGTGGTGACCATCGGCTCACTACCCAGGTCTCTACTCTCTGTCGGTCTGCGTATGTTTCGCTTACAGTTCTGTCGCCGCTCGCTGTCGGTCTATGTATGTAAGGGTTTGCGCCGACAAATCGATGTGGTTCCATCTTCGGTGGACACAACATCACCGGTCAGCCTTGTCTACTGTCAGACGCCACATGACGAAACACGTTTAAAGTTTGAACTAAAATTGTGGCCAAAATCGAAAGAAAAGAAGTTTGTTGGAAGAAGTTGGATTGTCAACAGTCGGGCACGTAGTCGATATCGTTTGCGGAGCGGCGACGGTGGTGTAACGTTGCAACTGCTATGAACGGCAGCTGTGGCGGTGGTTACGGAGCAGATGACGGCTGTGGCGGTGGTAAAGGAGTAGACGACGGTGGCGGCGTTACAGTCGGTCATGGGTGTGCTTCTGTTGTGTGGTGTGGAAGACTGAAAGAGTTAAAAGAGAGAGAGGAATAAGAAAGTTTGTGTCAAAACTGTAAAGAAATAAAGTTTAGTGAAAAATTGTAAATAGGGGAAACAACCACATTGCCTAACATGTCTTGATTTAATATATAGAGTAATAGGTGGCCCATTTTATAAATTAAGCTATAACAACAAAAAATAGAAACGTGTCAGGTAAAAAACTTTGTTAATCCAAATCAACTAATTTAGACGCAGAGGACTAGAGATAACAAAAGAATACTATTTGATAGATTTTCATTTGACATTGTCATTTAAAAAGCAAATATTAAAATAAACAAACATTAAGCTATGGTTAGGCCCTTATCATATGCCCCAACAGGATAAACGACCATATTAACTTTAAGCTTATACTGAAAGGTGTCAAATCGAGTATAAGAAAATCTTGTAGTAAGTAGATCTTAAAGCTGGGGAATCGAAGGAACATATCGAACCAAGAGAGTCTGTGAGAGCACCATATAACGTATGAAGTGTAAGTCAATCTCAAGGTGTATCGTAAGTTTTGACATCTAGATAGGAGGTGCCAATGCTATCACACCATAGACTGGGTGGACCTACATGTTAGACATAATTCTTATTTCCCATATTATATCATAGTATATCCTAAGTATTATTATATCCTAAGTTAGTGAATAGGTATGTTAGTTAAATGTCAACCGACACGTCGATTATATAACAAGGGGACACACCCTTTCATCATGTATAAATACCCAAACTTTGTATCATTTGTATATGTATTGATTTCTAGTTTTCACATATTCTCTCTCAATCATAATCCCTCAATTGATCCTGCGGTCCTTCATTTGGCATCAGAGCATCAGTTTATCATTTGTTCCATTAATTACAGAAGATATAAAGAAGAAGACAATCGAAGTTCGATCCTCTGTTTTCTATCCGAAACAGAGAATTGACACAGAAATTTTTATTCTTTGGAACAATCATTCATAGGCCAATCCAGGATCAACAGAAGATCAATACACAAGAATATAACCGTTCAAAGGAAGAAGAATAAGAACCGGACAGTTTTTCCGGCCAACTTCATCTTCTCCGGCGAGACACCGGAATCGGAACAAATTGTTTTATCACGTTAAAGACGGTTATATCTATCCCTGCCCTATTGGAATTATCATAATCGAATACAAAACACTTAATCCGATCAAGAAAAATCATTTTTTTCATACTCTGTTTTTTTGTTCGAAAGGTTCTTCGTTCCCGCCAAAAGTTTTATAAACAAAATTAAGTTTTTATACATCAAAACTTATATTCGAACAATCGTTGATACAAAACAGAATCGTTTTTGCAAAACTTTATCAAAACCATCAAAGTTTATCAAAGGATTAAGATTTTTTTTTCTCGGACTCAAGACCGAAACGTTTTCTGAAAAATTTCGTATTCGATTAAAATTTAGAACAAGTTATAGAACTTGTTAAGGATCCGAAGCAATTATCGTGGATTATATTGTCGTTTCATTCGGATCATACAAACACAAAGAAAAGTGGGTGTTTGTATCGGGCAGTAGTTTTTGAAGAAGAAGTAGTTGACTTTTTGAAGTCAACCCTCATAAGAAAAACTATTAATATATTAGGAGGGATATTATAAAGAAATTATAATCAGTGTTCGGGTTTTATCACTGATTCGAAGAAGATTTTATTGAAGTCAAAATTATTATTAAACAAACATAGGTGTTTGTTTTAGAAGGGTGTTTTAAAGATTGAGTGTTATTTGAAGAACACTAATCAAATTGTTGGAGTATTATCAAGTCAAAAGGATTGACTTTAGAAATTAGTTGGAGGAACATCATTGATACACAAAATATTATAACGAAGTTCTTGATACTTTGTTAAGGCGCCTACGAAATATCAAAACCTTTGTTAACCAAATAATATTTTAGTATATCGATTTAAGTTTGACGATTTGTCGAACAAAGTTCCCAAAGAAGCGTGGGTAGTCCATACTAGATTTGGACAATAAGAAAAAGAACAAAAGTCCGCAGAAAACGCCCGCTAAACCCACAATGTCGAAAGAAATAGTAACGAAAGAGACAGTCGCAAAGGAGACTCTCACTTTCAGCCTCCAAACACCGATGTTGACATCTACAAATTACACGATTTGGGCTGTTCGTGTAAAGGCAATATTGAATGCCAATGACCTTTGGGAAGTAGTGGAACCCACAGAAGGCATGTCGACAGTAGATGTAAAGAAGGATAGGACAGCGATTGCCTATCTCTTCCAGGCAATTCCAGAAGATATGGTGATGCAAGTGGCGTCACATAATACAGCAAAAGAGATTTGGGAAGCATTAAAGACAAGATTTATTAGAATTGACCGAGTCCAGAAAGCAAGACTTCAATCATTACGCACAGAATTTGAGATGATAACAATGAGAGAGACAGAGACCATAGACCAGTTTGCTAGTAGGTTAAGTGTGATTAGTACAAAGTCAAAAACCCTAGGAACGAAAATTGAAGAGTCAGTCTTAGTACGAAAATTGCTGGACTTCGTACCAGAAAGGTTCCTACAGATTATGCATCCATAGAGCAATATTCAGATATAGATTCCATGACGTAGATGAAGCGCTTGGAAGACTTAAAGCTTATGAGGAACGCCTTAAGTCAAGAGATGAGAAGAAATATGGACCAGCCGGTCAAGAGAAGCTGTTATTTACAAGGCAAGAAAGAAGACCTAACAACAACTACAAGAACTACAATCAGAATCGAGGTAGACAGAACTTTAGGAAGTTCAGTAAGAGTCAAAGATATGAGAGGAAGAACTTTGACAGAAATGGCCATCAAGATCAGAGAAGTGATCGAAATCCTACTAAGAATCGTCATGACAACAGTAGTTACAAGCCCAGAAGAGATGGCAGCAGTGTAAGATGTTACAACTGCAATGAATTAGGACATATAGCTCCCAGATGTCCTGAACCTCGAAATAAGCAAGAAGAATCTCACCTAGTAATGGAAGAAGAGGATCCCACATTACTTATGGCAATTGGTGAAGAACCAAAGATAGTTCTTGAAGAAAAGAAGATAATACCAGAACGCTATCACAGTGAAGAAAATGGAAACGAAGTATGGTATTTAGACAATGGCGCAAGCAATCATATGACAGGAAGACGCTCCTATTTCACAGAGTTAGACGAAAAGATAGCAGGAAGCATAAAATTTGGAGATGGATCGTGTGTTAACATCAAAGGTAAAGGCTCAATACTATTGGAATGTAACAATGGAGAACAAAGATTAGTCACGGAAGTATACTACATTCCAACACTCCAAAGCAACATCTTAAGCCTCGGGCAAGTCACAGAATCAGGTTGCAAAGTAATTATGGAGAATGAACACTTATGGATTTATGACGCCTACAACAACCTATTGATGAAAGTCCCAAAAGCAAAGAATAGACTCTACAAGGTAAAGCTCAGAATAACTAGTCCAATTTGCTTACAAGCTAAAATAGATATACCTGCATGGCTATGGCATGCACGTATGGGACACGTGAACTTTGATTCCCTAAGACAATTGAGCACAAAAGGAATGGCACATGGATTGCCAAAGATCCAACACCCATCTCAAGTATGTGATGCATGTATTACGGGAAAGCAAAGCAGACTTCCATTTCCCTCTCAAGCAAATTTTAGAGCTACAAGACCTCTAGAATTAGTACATGCAGACTTATGTGGACCGATTACACCCACATCATTAGCAGGCAACAACTATTTCTTCCTGATAGTTGACGATTATTCAAGATATATGTGGATCTACATGCTTAAGTCAAAAGATCAAGTTTATGAAAACTTCAAGAAGTTTCTAAGCGAAGCTCAAACAGAGACAAGTCACAAGCTCAAAAGATTAAGAACGGATCGTGGAGGAGCGTTTACTTCTAAAGCTCTTACCGCATATTGTGAGGATAAAGGAATCCTTAGACAGCTTACAGCACCATACACACCTCAGCAGAATGGTGTAGTAGAAAGGAAAAACCGTTCAGTAATGAGTATGACCAGAAGCATGTTAAAGGCTATGAACGTACCACAGAACTTATGGGCAGAAGCAACAAGACAAGCAATTTATATTCAGAATCGGTTACCTACCAAAGCACTCAAGGGAATGACACCCTACGAAGCAGTGAAAGGCAAAGCACCCAATATCAAGCACATTAGAGTATTCGGATGCATAGCATACGCAAAGGTAACAACGCCCTACTTAAAGAAGTTAGAAGATAGAAGCAAGAAAATGGTACATCTAGGAAATGAAAATGGTTCAAAAGCCTATAGATTATATGATCCCATAGAAGAAAAGATACACATTAGCAGAGATGTCCAATTCATAGAAAACGAACCATGGGATTGGAACAATTATTTGAAAGAAGGAAGCAACGACGAACCATCTTGGACAAGATTCGAAGTTTATGGAGATCACGAAAGTGAAGCTGTACAAGAGCAAAGTAATGAGGACGACGAAGATCAAGACAGTGAAAGTGATAACGAATTCCTTAGTAGTCCAATCACAGCTACACGAACTCCAATAACAATTCAAGAAACGCCGACAAGTGATCCAGTAGCTGAATCAAGCACTCAAGAGTTAGAAGACTCACCAGGCTCCCAACATAGACCAGTACGAGCCCTTAGATCACTTAATGACATCTATGCAGCCACACAGCCTCTTAGACCAGAAGAATATGAACATCTGTACTTAGCTTACGATGAAGAACCTGCAAACTACAAAGAAGCAGCAGATTACCCACAATGGATAGAAGCAATGAAAAGCGAAATAGACTCTATAGAGAAGAACAACACTTGGACACTGACTACACTCCCCTCAAGTCAGAAACCAATAGGTCTAAAATGGGTATTTAAGGTCAAGAGAGACGCAAGTGGACAGATCACCAAACATAAGGCCAGATTAGTAGCAAAAGGATACGTACAACAAGAAGGTATATACTACAATGAAGTATTTGCACCTGTTGCAAGAATGGAAACAATCAGGCTACTATTAGCATTGGCAACACAGAAAGGATGGCAAGTACATCACTTAGATGTAAAATCAGCATTCTTACATGGTGAATTAAAGGAAGATGTCTACGTTTCACAACCAGATGGATTTATAAAGAAAGGAAAAGAAAATCTAGTCTACAAGCTAAAGAAAGCTCTATATGGTTTGAAGCAAGCACCAAGAGCATGGAACATAAGGCTGAACAACATCCTAAAGGAAATTGGATTTAAAAGATGTCCACAAAAGCAAGCAGTATACAAGAGAACTTCAAAGGAGTCAACAATAATTATAGGAGTTTATGTCGATGACATAATAGTGACAGGAAGTTCAATCAAGGACATATCAAGCTTCAAAAGAGAAATGCAAGGCAAGTTTGAAATGAGTGACTTAGGACTGCTCACTTACTATCTAGGGATAGAGGTATGCCAAACACAAGGAAAGATACAATTGAAGCAATCAGCCTACGCGAAGAAAGTTATCAAAGAAGCCAGACTAGAAGACTGCAATCCAACAAAATATGCAATGGAATCAGGTCTAAAGCTCACTAAAGAAGATGAAAGTGAACCAGTCAACGAGACAGAATATAGAAAGCTAATTGGAAGCTTAAGTTATCTTACACATACCAGACCAGATATCACCTACGCAGTTGGATACATCAGCAGATTCATGGAGAAGCCAAAGACAACTCACATGAAGGCAGTCAAACACTTGATAAGATACATCAAAGGCACATTGAATTATGGAATTCAATACAGCAGAAGCAAAGAAGCAGAAATCACTGGATACAGCGACAGCAGTTATGGAGATCAAGACGATGGAAAAGGAACAACAGGAACAATATTTTGTTACAAAGATTCACCTATCACATGGACAAGCCAGAAACAAACTACAGTAGCACTATCATCATGCGAAGCAGAATTTATGGCAGCTACATCAGCAGCATGTCAAGCAATATGGCTACAAGGAGTACTCAGCGAACTCACAGGTGAACAGCCAAAGAAGATCACACTACAAGTAGACAACAAGTCAGCAATAAAACTTATGAAGAATCCAGTATTTCATGGAAGATCAAAGCACATCAACATAAGGTATCACTTTATCAGAGAATGCATAGAGAACGAGCAGATACAAGTTGATCATATCAGTGGAGAGATGCAGAAAGCAGATATACTCACAAAGGCACTACCAAGAATAAAATTTCTCGAGATGCAAAGTCTCATAGGAGTTGAAGACCTTGGGGAAATCAAGAATTAGGGGGGAGAATGTTAGACATAATTCATATTTCCCATATTATATCATAGTATATCCTAAGTATTATTATATCCTAAGTTAGTGAATAGGTATGTTAGTTAAATGTCAACCGACACGTCGGTTATATAACAAGGGGACACACCCCTTCATCATGTATAAATACCCAAACTTTGTATCGTATGTATATGTATTGATTTCTAGTTTTCACATATTCTCTCTCAATCATAATCCCTCAATCGATCCTGCGGTCCTTCACTACACAAGGTAAACATAACTAGGATAATAATGACATAATCCAACGAATCGTAGTTGGTGTGTGGACAAGGGCCAGATTAGGGCTGACAAACCGTGTCTTAGCGGGTTTAACAGGTTGATCAACGATTGTACCTATTAGTAGATAGTCCACAACTAATGATACATTTAGATATCGAAGTATGCGCATGACTGAATGGCACCAACAGTGTTGCAGTATAGTGAAGACCATCTAAAGGAACATCAGAACACCATGATAGTTGACATCTGAGAGACACCGACCGACACTGGCTAAGGCCAGTGTGCTATAAAATTGTCCATAAGATACTGCTGCTTTGATGTTTGGTGTGTTTTTAGAGAACAGGATGACAAAAAGAAAAAAAATATTGTACACCATAAAAGATGTCATAGACACATAACTAATTAACTATGATATATACTTATGAGAGAATAGAAAGACTAAAGAGTGTAGTAATGGTTTGCTTGCAACCAAAACCATATTTTAATTATTTATTTGAAGCAACCAAAAACTCCAGTTCAAGTGGAAAAGAATAAACAGCAAGAAAGCAGTATGGTTCTTGCACAAATACACAAGTTATATTTGGTACTTAACCACTTGAAGCTTCATCTTCAGGATTCCAGTACCGGTTGTAAAACCACATTGTATCCCCCGTTACAGCGGCTCCATCTTGGTTCCTATGCCACCCGTAGAATGCATGAGTTCGGTTTTTTATGTCAAAAGTCGCGTGTCCAAAGCTAGCTTCTCTGAACGCTGAGTACTCCGGTTGAGGCTCTGTCATGCTACACCATCATGCATAAAATACAATAACAAGTTAGATACATTACAGACATTTGTATATGTACATATATGATAAAAACATTTGATCAATAAATATGTTACTTGGTTGCTAATCCCTCGAGGTTTCCGCCGTCTCCAATGGTTATGTACACTGGTGCAGATTGATCCTTTACAGGTTTGCAGATCCCGTTGACAATGTTGTAAGCAATATTTGATACGCGTTCCTGCACCAGTCAAGAAAAAACAATAAAATGCCAGTTAACATTAAGGGGCAACTTTATAATAAGTTGTTACAGATAAATGAGCAAGAGTTTACCGTGCGCTCATAGGCATGGACGTGACCAGCAAACACGACGTCAACTTTGTACTTTACAAACCACGGCTCGTACATTACTCGCATGCTTTCACCTTCCATATAGTGATAGTTGTAGCTATTGTACCAGGGAGAGTGCAGCAGGACAATCAACCATGGAGTCTCGGTTCGGTTGACTTTAGGTAGTTCCTGCTCCAGCCATTTGTATTGAGGAGTGTATTTACCTAACAAAATAAAAATATATATGCCAATTAAGATATTATTGTGTTTTCAATATTTTCATTTTCTGTGAATATATATTTAAAAAGAATATTTATATACCATAGGCTGAATACGAAGCCAAAACTATGATGTGAGCTGACGCTCGCTTGATGGAGTACCAAAAGGGGGCGGTACTCCATGATGACTTGTAGGGGACATGAAACCGGTGAGTATAAGGCTTAAAAGGTTCATCCTCTCCCTGTAATGAAAATTACGGGTCAAACCGCTTTGACTTTTGAAGTCAAATGGACTCAATCTTGATGTAAACTGTTTCGATGAACACATGACAAATGCATAGACTAAGTAAGGAGAAAGCTTACAATTTCGGGTGCATAATCAATTTCATGGTTTCCAGCAGTCCATATCCATGGTTGATACGCGGTACTTCTCTCTGCAAACCTTCCCCATGAATCCCATCTCCTATTATCATGATTAGGATAGTTATCTGCATAAGATATGTCTCCAACAAACAACACTGTTTGCCCTTTCACAGGGTTCATTTCATAATGTGAAAGTGTGATGTTTGAATCATAACTTTGGCCCAGATCCCCTGCAAAGTCACACAAAATGTGTTATAACAGACGCTTTTGACCCATTAAGTTATATATACAAACGGGTCAAATGGGTACAACTATAAAACTAAAACAGGTCGAAATGTCACATATGCAAGCGGATCAAAAGTTGGTAAAAACACAATACCGATTAGGCCGAAAGTATAAGGAGCATCAGGTCCAACTTCAGGAGGAGTAGTGAACCAAAAAGTCCTTGTTGTGTGTCCAATTCCAACCATATAGTAGTATTTTGTATCATGCTGCCAAATTCAAATAAATGAATGATTATAAAAAGAGTTCATATAAGTTTAGGGGTCATTTGAACCGGGTCATTTCTAAGTGCTTCTTGTGAACCGGGTCAAATGAATGAATGAATGATTATAGAAAGAGTTAATGTAGCCAATTTCTTTAAGTTTGATTAAAGTTTGATATTAAAGAAGAATAAATTACCTTCAAATGAGTAAGATTGCAATGGTGGATGAAACCCGAAGTATAATTGAAGAATGAGTATTTAGTAAGCATGCCTTCGGCTTTCATCTTTCTTTTACTGTTTGAACTCCAGTAATGAACTGTATTTGAACCGGGTTCATCCATCGTTACCCACGACACAATCATTGCCTTTCCCACATGATCTCCTTGTGTTATATGGACCTTATAGTAGCAAAAGGATAAAAAAAAATGTTACATAACTAACTAAAGTTTCTCCGGTTTGTAAAAAGTTTTACATATTTTACAAATGAAATATATTGAAAAAAATCTAACATTTATATCTACTTTAGGGTCCAAATGAAATATATTGAAAAACATCAGTTCTTTTATTTTATTCTTTAATTTTTATTTTATCTCGCCAATTAGTTAGACAAACATATAAGGATTAAGGGCCCACGAAGACTTTAAGAAATTTGCACATAACATTCCAATATACTCCAATTATTAAAAACCAATGAATATTGATGTCAAAAAACTTATGAAAAAAAAAAAGAAAGAAAGATCTAAATTATAGAAATTACAAAGAAATTTCGCAAATTAGGGTGTTAAATTAATAAAAACCCAATACAAACTTACTACTATAAAAGTTGCAAATGGTTTTAGTGGTGAAATTATAAGATAAATCTAAAACCAAATTGTTTTTTTAGATTTCAAACATTGAGATAAAACATCCAACTAGTTTCACTTTTAGTTTACAATACCCAATTATAAAAAATAAAAAAAAATAAAAAAAAAATAAAAAGACGGATTAACTAATGAATAGGGTTTGCTATCCAGAAAGAGGTGACGGCACAACTTGTTGCCCGCTTACCTACCACCTTGATGTAACTCCTTTTTATATTTTTAATGAAATAATATTTTATTAAAAAGGAATTGACCCAAACCCAGTTAGAGTAATCGCAACCTCACAAACTCCGGGTTAGATTGCATAATGCTTTGAGATCATATAGGCCAATAAAATATTGTACTAGAGTTTCATGATCTTCTTAAAAAATGTAAACATAATAATAATTCAAATGGGTTTTAAATATTTGAATCAAAGATGAAATAAACCTCGAGAAACAACACAACTGCATAAATCATAACGAAAAACATTACCTGTTGAGGCGCATTATAGCCAGGCGGCGTAGCAAACACATCACTATCCATAGGCATATCAATGGTTTTCTCAACCTTTCTTACAAAACTGCTTGTTGAACCACCATTGACAACCACAAACAAAGCTGACTTAACAACCAAAACACCAACAACAACTGACCACCACCAAATGCTACCCATCTTATCCTACGCACCTCACTGCCTCTTCACACCTTAACCTACGCTCGCTTAACAGCAACAACTTGATCTGCTATATATTTATAGGCTAAGGTTTGAAAACAAATGGGAATATGCAGAAAAGATATTCCAAATTTTGTCAACGCTCTTTAATTACAACTATGCCACTCAAATTCTTTATTAGTTGCAGTAATCTCGATTATTAATCCTCATTTTAAGGAGGAGCCAATGTTTATCTATTTAGTTTAAATTAAATTTATTACTGTATATTTATATACAAACTAAAATTTTGTGACCCTTTTTTTGTGAATGATACCTCTCTGTTTAGTTTAAATATAATGTTTTTAAATAAATATTTATTTTTAAATGTTTTATATATATTAAAGGGTTTGTGGATAACGTGTTGTCAAGGTCACACTCATACCTATGAATGTGTATGTAGATATCATAGTTTTCTCATTTCAGTTAGAAATTCCTCCTCATTATTAATCAATTTATTTTATTATTTTGTATTTCAAATGGAAAGCAATATTTTTAGTCAGAAAAGAATAATTTGTTGGAGCAACAGCAAAACAATGATTTAATTTGTGTAACATAATGTTTAGCCGGCTAATTATAAGAAACTATAAGTCTATAAACATATGAGAGCACTCAAAATAATATAATTTTTGAAGAGATAACGAACAAAGAACTTTAACGTGAGAAGCGTAAGAAGCATTCTCAGCCATTAGATTAAGACGGTGGCAAGATGGTAATTAACAACCTTAATCATATTTGGGTTAATCTAACCAAGGGTAAATTAGGTAAAAAAGTTTAAATTTTATTCAAATCGTAACAACAGACTCAATTACGATTGAAACCTGATTTTTCATCGTTTTAAACGTTCAGAATGATTACACAATCAAAATAACAAAAAACATTCAATTACAATTAACGAAAACATAAAAAATAAAAGGGGAATTGGATTCTAATAACCTAAACTATTTGAAATTGGCCATTGGCACCCCCAACTTAAAAATTGGTCACATATAACCTGAACTATTAGCTTATTGGAATCTAACACCCAATTGACTGACGCCGTTAGTGGGTTGCTGACGTGGCACCAGTTGCTGACGTGGCATATTGATGTGTCAATCCACGTCAGCATGTCACGTCATCAACTGGTGCCACGTGGATTGACACATCAGCAACTGGTGCCACGTCAGCAAACCCACTAACGGTGTCACTTAATTGGGTGTTAGATTCCAACAAGTTAATAGTTCAGTTTATATGTGGTCAATTTTTAAGTTGGGGGTGCCAATGGCCAATTTCAAATAGTTTAGGTTATTATAATCAAATTCCCCAAAATAAAAAAAAAACAGAGTTTTACACTGGGACGATTAATCATACGAAAAACATACAATTATGAATAAACGCTCGTAATATTTGTCAAATACTTTCGATTTTGTTTCAATAAGTATGATTAAACATAAAAATTAGGTTAAAACAGTTACAGACAAAAAAACGATGTTGGTGATAAGCGAATGTTTTAAACGCACATACATTATTTTAAACGCACGTTGTAATGTTTAGACGCACTTGTTGTAGAATTTAAACTCACATGCCTTGAAACACACCTTGTAAGTGTATATAAACATTTACAGCGTCCTTAAAAACATTTACAACGTGCTTCTAAACATTTACAATGTGCTTCCAAACACTTACAAGGTGCGTCCAAATACTTACAAGGTGCGTTTCAAGGCATGTGAGTTTAAATTCTACAACAAGTGCGTCTAAACATTACAACGTGCGTTTAAAACTGTCTGTTATCACCAACTTCATCAACTTCTTTTTAACCTAATTTTTATGTTTAATCCTTCTTCTTGAAACAAAATCGAAAGTATTTGACAACTATAAACGCACGTTATGTATCTTCTTCATAATACCATTACTGAAAATAAAACAATTAGTCGTGTAACGAATAAACCTTTTGAATATGTGAGCCAAAAGACACTCCACATGCCGTGGTCATGTCACTATGATCCTACGATGAAAATAATGTATTTCCTGTCAGAGAGACTCAAACGCTTACAATTACACCGGGTACCGTTGGAAGTTAAGGAAACAATATAAAGTGATTTTTTTTTTTTTTTGATAGTTTATAAAAGATGCAAACAAGTATATTACTTTTACGTGTATTTCTGGCTAGAAGTGGTCCATCCGTGAAGTTGTAAAGTCAACTGAAAAAAAGCTAGAAACAAGTCAGAAATGAGAAAGGAAGGCAGGAAGCTATATGCAAGGTTCAGACTTCATTTCAATCATCTATGGACCAGAAACATGTGATGAGGCAACCCCACCTAGTTAAGGAAAATTTATGACTAATACAGTGGAATGACCCATATATCAAGGCATAAGAGTGGGTGTAATCGAGCGTTATTGTGGCGTGAGATTGGAAAATAGCGCCCCCTACACCGCTACGCGGGGCGCTTTAAATATAACACCAAATCACAAATGAACCAACCAATCAAATCTTGACACATGGCTAGTGGACCGTTTGAATTTTAAAAAGGGGGGGGCGCTATTTTCCCCTTTACCACTACACCCCTTTTCACTTCATTTCCCCATGCTGACTCAGCTGCCACGTGGACCAATCAGAATCAGGGGCGTTATAAATAACCCCTCCACTACACATGGTCTAAGGGGGGAGGGGCGCTCCACTGAAAAAAATTTCACTTCACTGATTTACACCAATCCTACACTGCCACATCACTTCACTAATTCACTTCACTAAAACAGTTTTTTAGATGCAACACTCCACAAATTTTTTACCTAATAATTAATTATTTTCACAAATAATAATAATAATAATAATAATAATAATAATAATATGCACTTCACTGCCACCACCCTTGCACCTTCTATACCACAAGTATATATATATTTTTTTTGGAGAGACAAACTCACGGAAAAAATCCCGTTAGATAGAACCAGAATTTGGTTCACGAATCCACTATCAGCACCGATGGTGACGGTGTTGCCGTGCTGATAGTGGGGTACCCGTGACCAATTCTGGTGACGCCTCGCCCCCTAATATTATTGAGATGGTTAAAAATATGATTTAATTATATAAAGTCTTTATGCATGTCTTGTATTATAATTATTCTAGAGGCATTTAAGTATCAATTTGATTGCCATCTAAAAGGCGTTAAAAACTATACAATAACATGTTACTCTTATACAATAACAATAACATGTTACTCTTATACAATAACGTACAACTCTTAGAGCATATGCAACACCGGCTCAAGAGAGGGTACTTTAAAGCTAGCGCTTTAAGCCACCAATGGTAAGACCCCAATTTTAAAAGATTTCGTTAACATATATGGTGTTTGTTTGTAGTTATGTGACAAACCTTTAACTTAGTAGTATGTAAGTCTTTTTTATTGTATTTATCATGCAAATAGTTATAATTCTATAATTACCTTTACGTTTTATGATGTGTTTTTTAGTTTTAAAAAAAATTATTATCCATTAAAATTTATTATTTTCGTTATTGCAAATTAAAGTTCCTTTTTGTGTCTACAGAAATTTACATAAATAAACAAATCTTTATTACCAAAAAGCCATGGAACAAATTGTTATAGCACTTCACATAGCTACAAGGCACATGCTTTCACTTGAATGCTGCTTATTGGTGGAACCAATGCTTAAATATTGTTATCCAACTTAAATATTGTTCAAACTGAAGGGGCAAAAAAGTAAAATCACACATGCAAACATGCAGAACCAGCATGACTGCTGATAGCTGGATGATGCTAGATGAAGGTTTGAAGATGGCGATTGGCTCATTCGTCTTCATCAACCAGTAATGCAAATGAGAAGGGCGCGAATTTGTACCCGTCTCCTTCATAAAACTTGTTTTGGAACTCCACCCAGTGGAGCCTTAATGCATGTAAAAAGGCACTTAAGGTTTCCATCACTAGCAACACTCCAACCGTCGCAAAAATGAACACAATTATGCCCACAATAAGAATAATCCAGTTATTGTACCTGCACACATTCACAACAAGTTTCCAATTAAGGAAAATGTGTGTTAAAAGTTTGCACTTTGCAGTAGTAGTTAAATAATCATATATTATTATGTCTTGTAAATTGACCAACATGACATTTTTTGAAAAAAAAAAATTAATAATTAAAATTACTGATTATATGTAAGAAAAAACTTACCCCCAAGCAAGAAGCAGAACCTTCTCGTAGAACACAGTTGACAATTCCGAATGCGCCAAGCTGAAAGAGAAGCGCATCATCAGTCAAAACTTTACAGTAATACTGGAGTCAGAGTTAACTGCTCATCATACTAAGTCAAAGTCAATTGTTGGTCATATTCTTGATGGCAAATTTGTTCATTTAAGATTGTTTTGTGCCGTTACAGTATTGGTAATCAACAAATTACTATTAACATCCAAACTAAGAACACAAAGCTCACAAATGCTAATCTTTAGGCTCCTAAAACATGTGACCAGCTGAATTTTTCACAATTGGATACGATGGTGGATGAACTCCCGATTCTCCAGATGATCAAAAAATAAGTATTAAATTTTACCCTCATTATTAATAACTTAACACATTACTTGTTCGAAAATGAAAACACAAACGACCTATAATATTATTTTTTCGAGAGAAAGATGAGAGTTGCAACAATATATACCTAAGTGCCCATAAACGAAGGTATGAAGCTGTATTCGATACCGCCCCAAGTACAAACTCTATTGTATGAATCAGTTGATGAACAAATACTTCACTGAACTCAAATTCTTCATGATCATGTGAATCATGACCTGCCTCCACCTGCAAAGATTCTTCTGTCCCTTCAAGGGGTGTGTAGGACTGACCTTGATGTATCTAGAAAGCCATGAAACAAAAGGAGCAAATTAGAAAATGATCATGAGAAAACAAAACCAGTTTGTGTTTGCATGGTGGAAAAAATAACATACCCTGTTATGTTGTGCCTTCAAAATGAAAGGCTTGGGTAGCAACATCCACGGGACAGCAATTAGAGAGAGCAGTAGTAGCACAAGCTGGTAAAGAAATGAATCGTGTCATGTTTTTATAGTATATTTTTTAATCCAAAAATGAATATTACTGATGCGGGATTATCTCCTAATTCGAATTTTGAAAGTTTATTTATGTTTATCTTTTATTTAAGTTATTTTATTTAATGTTTATCTAGTAGTTATGTTTTAGAAGTCCTATAAGTATGGGATTTGTGTTTTGTTTTAGGTAGTTTTTGGTTTAATTTTAATTGTAAGAACTTTGTTCTTGAACCTTATGGTTCGTTTTGAGAGTTTGAATAATCATTAAGCTTTTGAGCCATTTGATCGCTTTCGAAACTGCATCAGTTGGTATCAGAGCTTTGGTTTTCAAATGGCTCTGTGCGAAGCGAACTACGTTTTTACTCGTCGAATCGCCGACCGAGGCAACGATAAAATCATGTTCGATTCGCAAGATCGTAAGATCCAGGAAACTGACTTAAAGGATGTCATCTGGGATGAGATCGTTGGGAAAGAGGAGCATCCTGAATTCTACGATAGTTATAAGTTTCTGGAAACCAACTCAGAGGCTTTCATCCGGGATGAGAACTGTGGGAAGGAGGAGCATCCAGGGAATTGTAACGTTATCTACCCGTCACCTCCTTGTTTTGATGAATACGAGGACGAGGATTGGTATTTTTGGTTTACTGGTGGTGATCAGAACTTACCGAGTGATAAATCTGGTTCCAAAGTTTGTAATATTAAAGGTGTTAGAACAGTAGAAAATGGTGGTGTTGCTGTGGCTTTCGGTGGTGGGGCAGTGACTAGTGTTGGTGTTGCATCGACAGAGGTGGTGATGAATCTCCGGTTGGATCTCCTTAAAGGTCACCGGAGTATCAGGAAAAAAATCGTGGAAGGATTCTACGTTTCACAAAATACGGAACGTTTGAATGTTGATAAGCACAAGGTATTATCTCTTAAGTATATGCAAATTCAAATTTTAGCAATTATAGTGGAGGGGTCCACTCGTCGTGATGCTATACAAAATAAGGACCCAATCAAAATGCCTGATGGCAATTTAAATGAGATGAATGCAAAATCTTACGTGGGTTTACAAATTTGTGATGGGCCAACTTTGGCTAATTCAGAATTAATTGGTGGGCGTGTGGTGCATAGTCCATCAAAATCAAATGGGATGTACGGTTGTTATGTGGAAAGTTCTAAAAATCAAACTGTTGATTGTGCTAGAGTTCAATTACTTGAACTATTTGAGCGGGTCAAACCGATAGTTTTCACGAAGCAACATAATGCTCCATTCGACCCAGGTGGTACAGGTCTAGCGTTGGGTGAGAAGACCCTTGAAGCTAAGTTGTTTAGGCGGGTCGTGATGATAGTAATAAATGGCAATCGGGTTGATGTTCCTTTTGATCCAGGTGGCGTTGATCCGAAGGCAAAACTCGAGGACGAGTTTTTTCGAAGACGGGGAGTATGATGCGGGATTATCTCCTAATTCGAATTTTGAAAGTTTATTTATGTTTATCTTTTATTTAAGTTATTTTATTTAATGTTTATCTAGTAGTTAGTTATTATCTCTATGTTTTAGAAGTCCTATAAGTATGGGATTTGTGTTTTGTTTTAGGTAGTTTTTGGTTTAATTTTAATTGTAAGAACTTTGTTCTTGAACCTTATGGTTCGTTTTGAGAGTTTGAATAATCATTAAGCTTTTGAGCCATTTGATCGCTTTCGAAACTGCATCAATTACTGTCACTACAAGAATCATACCTGAACTGTCTTCTGGTTTGGGAAAAGCTGGTTTTCACCAAGATCATCAGTTGGGCTAAGGAACATGTATATCATTACATGATATAAATCAGCTTGTGAACCAGTGCACCACTTTACAATAATTAGAAGGGAAAGATAACCAAAGAGACCATTCAAAAAGATCATCTGGGGAATGAACTGAAACCTGGAATTTGCAAAATTAGAAACTATTATTAGCAAAGTTGACATAGGTGAGCAGAGACAAATCCAGAAATTCACCAAACTTACCAGACATTCACAGGATTCCGAAAGTACAGAGCGTTAAAAAAGCTGAGTATTATTCCAAGGTTCATTTGTGCTACCCCAATAAGAATTGACATTTTCATCTTTAGAGAGTTGAGAAATGGCAATTCACTTCGACTTCCGTGCCATGCAGGATCCACACCAAACGGGTATGTATCACGCGCCTTTATCAAGCCTATGGTGGTAGCCTCACTGCACAAAAGCAGGAAGATATCAAGAGATAGAACAACAGAGATCTGAGTATGTGTGGGGGTGGGTGTCTGATAACTACCTGCACGCAGCATCACGGCAGGCATATGCTGAGGGACTAAATAACTCAAAAGGAACCGAGAAAAACTCGTTATATATCAAACCCGTGTAGATGGAGAAGAGGGCCATCAACAATATAACATAGCGACCACCAAAAGTCATTTCCATTATGTCTCCAAGCTTCTGTATTCATGAAAATGCTTAAAAATATCAGCCTCTACTTGCTAAATAAGTGATCACATTAACTAAACTGAAAATTACGGGATCCAAAAGTGTAAAGGAATAGTGTTTTATTCTGACACAGACTTTAACTTTGGATCTTACGAGAGTAGAAAAGTATAGATGCATAGTTTTGTTTTGGCCCAGTTACCTGACTCGAGTATTTCTTCTCCCTAAATATTAAAAATAAAGTTGCCAGCAGGATGCATATGCCATGCCCCCAATCACCAAACATAACAGCAAACAAGAATGGGAATGTGACAACAGTATATACTCCAGGATTTGCTTCTTGGTATTTGGCAACACTACAAGAAGAGTAAAGAGAACTGAGTGAGTATAACATGCACATAGACTAGATTTATGTCATGAATAAGGCACAGGATAGAGACAACACAATGTTTACCCGTATGCATCAACAATTGTTTGAAAGGACTCGGTAAACTTATTTGTCCTGAAATAGGTTGGAGGTAACTCTTTTGTGTGCAAAACTTGGAAAATGGCACCAACTTGAGACTTTGAGTCAACTGTCGCCAGCTGCAGTGCATCCTGGATCTGAAAAAAGAAAGGTCGTTGAATTAATGATACCATGGAGCTAGACATAAGTTGATCCATGCTGCAATTTGAAACGTAACATCAACTAAACATTGACCCTAGCAATTCAAATTGTAGCATCCAGAATGGAATGGTTATATAAATAAAAGGCATATGTGGTGCAACATGAACACCAAACCTGTTGGGTGGCAAATATGGGACTCCAGCCTTCAGCCACAAGGCATTTCTTTGTTACGTCAATGCTAAGCATGTTTAGCGTGTGATAGATTGATTTTTCTTTCCGAACCTTGCAAGAGAAACATGATGAGGTTCAGTGATCTATATAAGAATAGATTTATGTATAGGCTATACCTATCTATAATATACATACATTATGTGTCTATGCATGTGTGTCTGCATGAAAATGGTAACAAGAGGACTTAAAGAGACATACCAGCTCACTCCACTGTTCATATTGTTTTCCTATGGTTTCCAACAAATTTGCACGGTGCGAAAGTCCAGCATCTATTGTTGTTTTCAGCTCAGATAGCTTCCCAGATACCTGGAAAGTGACAGTTTGCATGATCAGTGTCATTATCAAAGCCCCATCAATTTACGCAGAGATTCCAACATTTCTAGGAAAACAATAAAATTATGCAGCACATTTGTTTTATGTGATTTGAAATGTATCAAGGCTTTTGAGGCAGATACACAAGAATACATTTTTGCACAATTAAATCACTGTATAGGAAGAACTACACAACATAAAGTACAAGTGCAATGACCCCAAAATATTTAAAACAAAAAATATGTAGACTTGTGGAAAGAATTGCAAATCAGAGATCATCAAATACTCCCAGCTAGTGTTATTTGACCAACTTGCATCAACATTTTCCAATAATCAAGTAGTTGTAAAAAGGAACAATAATTAGTCATTCAAATGGTAACTATCATAAATGATATATAGAGATTTTTTTTAACTTTCATATGTATAAAAAATCTAAAAGAATATTTGTATGGTGTGCACTAAAAAAAGCCACTTAGCGTGGAGGTACAAAGCATTTAAAGTATTGTATTGACAGAGAGCACAAGAAGCATTATTAACCTTCTCATACATGTGATGATCAAAAACTAAAGATTTTGAGTACCTCAAGTATCATTTGTGCTTGTTTGCCCAAATCTTCAGCAAAAGGGTAGCGGTTTGCTCCAAACGCTTCACATATCTTAAGAATTTTGCTCTTTGCTCTTTCTCCAGAAAAGAAGACCACAAAAACATTTTTCTCAACCTGTACAGCAGTAATTATATTTTATTAAGTAAACAAATTTCACATTTTATGGACATATTTCCTTGAACTGAAATGAAAAGGCAATGAGCATGCTACTACTATACTTGTCTGATATTAAACCAAAGTCAACTAGGCAGTCACATGTTATTTGTAAGATGTCAAATTTCAGTAATCTTTGCAACATAGCAAATAATACATGTATTTTGTGGAGATAGAACTTTCAGTGTAAGTCGGAAAAAGGCCGAGTTTGGGTTCATTGGAGCTTAAAGAATTAGTAACAGCCTGCTTAGCTTACATATAAGAGATACAACAAAGATGATACATAGGCATTTATTTTGACCTAATAGATTTACAGCATGATGCATCCCATGCATCAAGCAAAGAATCAATCTATTATCCCAAAAAGGTGCATACCATCCATATCATAAGGCATTAGCAAATCATCATATGCCCGAGATGTAAGATATAATCTAAAAACAGCTTTATCAGTAAGATATGGCTTATGAGAAATTGTCAATTTCAGTTTATTATATTCAAACGGATCAAACAAAAAACATGCCACAAAGATAAAGGAAAATAAATCATACAAAAAAATAACATTCTATTTCACCTTTTCTCCTGAATTAGGGTCAATAACAGCTTCATCCACAGAAGACTGCCTCAGAAACACATTTCCCCTAGTAGCACGGAATAAAATTCGTTCAAAAGCCATAGATCTTCCTTGGGGCACAAGGCCAGTAATAAACCCCAATTTCACTTGTTTCCCTTGATCAGCTGTTGAATCCTACATATAAACATCAAACAAAATCGTTAATTACTAGAACCTACACTGAAGATGAAAATAAAGGATTTACTTCATAGCAATGTACCTGATCCTTCAACAGAGGAGTTTCCAAAGAATCTTCAGCAGCCTGTTGTGATGAAGCTTCTGTCTGCTGAGCTTCAGCCCTGCTTTGAGCAGCTTTAAAAAACTCCCCAGCCTGTAGGACAGTATGCATTTCAAAATATAAATAAAGAAGAAAACGGCAAAACAGAGGTACCTACTATTACCTAGCAAACCTTATTTATAGCATTTCAGTAATTGAATGTGTGGCTTTATGGTGAAATATACCTTTTGCAGAACAAGTTTATATTCTACAAGTTCATTATAGCCACGCTGCAACTTTTCATTATTAGAGTTGACTTCAGTAAGCTCAGCTTCAAGTTCTCCAAGCTTTATCTAAAACATCACAACAGACAAGAAAGGATTAGTTTACAAAACATCGTCCAGATTTATGCATATACACATAAATACTTGTACATACCTCCAGTTCATCAAAATTAAATTCGGCTTTGGCCTCAGACTTTGCTGATGATTTGACATCTGCCTTTGACATTTGATCTTTAAAGAAATGCAGCTTTCTTGCCAATTCTGCACATCTTTTAATCTTCACAATAGAAGCAACTTAAATCAAAATCCCCCACTAGAAGAAAGTCAAGTAATGGAAGCACAGAATTATATGCTCTAAATGAATATGTTATGACAAGTGAGAAATATAATAAATCTTCTAGTAACTCTCCAGTTGATGTTGGAGTAGCATATCACTATGGTTTACCACTTGGAAAGGAAATTCACACATATGGAACAGGTAGCAGTAGAGTTTCCACTTTCAATAGATATTAATCATTGCTTAGTATATAATATGACTTTGAGGTACTTATATATGCAAGCAGATCTTTAAAAGTGACAAATGTCTAACATGCACTGGAAATGAAGTGAAGTGATGTGATGTGATGTGATGCTTTCTGATACATACCCACAGATTGGGTCAACCCAGCTTTGGCACATTTCACTCAAATAATCAGCGGAAATATTATTTAGCGGGGGCAATTCACGAGCAGTTTTCTAGCATAACCAGTAGCAGTTTTTTAACTGCTGCTAGGAGTCGAAATAGCAGACTTGTGTTTATTGTTTTATGATGTTCATGTTTTATCTTTTATCAGATTGAATCTGTAACCGGAGATATTACCCATCACGAATTGGGTTAACCTTGTAATCAATTTCCCGTAATCAATCTTTGATTTATGGGATTCTATCACTTTCACTTATATAGCAACATTACCTATACAAACTACATATACATGTTTATAAAGCATTTTTATGAAATCCATGTCCATCGGATTACAAATTTAAGTGGATTGTTCAAAATGGACTACGCTAGTAGGGTTAATAGCATTCAAAAACCAACATACATTCTTAGTTAGCACGAAAAAGTCCCTTGATCAAATGTTGGTATATTAAACTTCCAAAGTTTGTAAAAAAATCACGAGAAAGCTCCTCCACCCGGTTTTGGTATATTAGAAGTCCCAAAAGTAGTCTAAAACACAAGTACTTGTGAAAACATATTAAAATAATGACTTGTTGCCCTATTAAATTGTATCAAAAACCATCAACACTCAGATTAAAATACGCTGATTTCAAAGCTTAAAATTTCCAAAATATAACTCCAAACTCCAAATCATCTCTAGCTTGAGACTCAAAAGGGTAGCAATATGCATGTTAAAAAAACCTTGCAAAAATCACGGAGATAATAGAAAAAACTCACCTGACTAGCATATGTCCGCTGGAAAGGGCTTTTTTCTGCGTTCAGCTATGAACACCAACAAAATCAATATTAGACCTTCATTAAAAAAATCAAATCACATAACAAAAAAGACATGAGCTACCAAAAAAAGGAAAAACAAAACAAATAAACAATAAGCTTGATGTTCAACCAACAAACAAGGAACCACTAGAAATACGCTAAAAAGTGATGGCATACTCTATAATATATAACAAAAAACTCCTTTTTATTACTTTGCAAGTGGAATCAAGCCTTGTCTTTTAATCAAACCTTTATCATCTATATATCCCATCAAATCCCTTTTAGGATAATAACTAACTTTATTCAAATTCAAATAAATGTCTTATACCGTAAAAAAAAGTGCGAACCATGAAGCGACTAATAACTAACGAGAGCATCATATCACAAGAGATCACTATAAACTACAAATTACTAAAACCCTAAAAATCAGATTTTGCTCAATTTAACAAACCTTATCAATTTAATCAATCAACACCCATAGCAAATTTTACCCAATTCACAACAAACCAACCAACAATCGAACCTTAAATCTTAAACAACTACTCATGACCCACCAACAAAACACCTACAATTGTTGCAACTCCATCACACACACACATACAAACGGAAACAGATTGTACGGACGTCTTTGCGTTAAATTGAGGCCGGTATCTCTAAGGTAAGAGACGGTCAATCAAGCGAATTCAATACCAATAATAAGTAGTACTAATTGCATCGGTTCTGACTTCTGAACGGAACACATCCATCGGAGGACAACAAAACAAATAAACAATAAGCTTGAAGTCCAACCAACAAAGCCAGGAACCAGTAACCTTTAAAAACATACTATAAAAAGCTCCTTTTTTTTATTATTTTGCAAGTGGAATCAAACCACTAGATAACAAACTTTATTCAACTTCAATAAAATTATAAAACGACTAATAATTAAATAATCACTAAAACCCTAATAAGAACCAGATTGAGCTGAATACAGCAAACCTCATCTTCCAATTGAGTAAATCAACATTAACTCACATCATAACAAATCAATCACATAACACAAACACACAGACACGATCTATAATTCTGTATAACAATTAGAAACAATTAAACAAAGAGAGTGTAGTGTAGTGTACGGACGTCTTTGAATTGAATGAGGCCGATATCTCCAAGGTAGGAGACGGTCAATCGAGCGGATTCGATTGGGATAATAACTTGTACTAGATGCATCGGTTCTGAACGGAATAGATCCATCGGAGGACAACAACCACCACCGTGATCCGCCATCTGTTGTTCGATCGACAGCACACACAAACAAGAGAGAGAGAGAGAGCTGATTGTTTGGGTTATTGCTGATGCGGTATATGTATTATCATCAGGCACGTTGTTTAGATTGATTGATCTTGATACTATTATTTTCTGTGGTTTTTATATTGATTTATTAATTTATTCGTATTTTATTATTATTTACTATTTTTCTCTTATCTAATCTATTACAGTATTATATATCTTGAGTGTCACATGTTAACTTTCTAGCAATTTTCTCGATTAAAAGTTAAAACCTTTGCAAAATTGGATCGTAATAATCTCACCTTTGTGTTGTTGGCCAATAATAATTCTAACTAAGTTTATTCTTCCCATCAGTCCCACCTTTTAATTTATTTTTTCTCATTGCACCCGCTGTTAACTCACACTAATGTCGTTAGCTGAAATTCACAATTCTAGACGATTGTTCAATTGCCGGATGAGCATGGTTTGATGGTTTATTTGTCGGTTCCGGTCATTCCCCTCCGACGAGGACATCAACCTGAAACCCATCAAACCATGCTCGTTTTTGCAATTGAACATACCAATATCATCGTCTCGATTCCCTCTTTCAGATCCAGTGAACAATCGCCTAGAATTGTGAGTTTCAGCTAACGGCGTTAGTGTAAGTTAACGGCGGGTGCAATGAAAAAAAATAAATTAAAAGGTAGGACTGGTGGGAAGAATAACCTTAGGTGTGATTATTATTGACCAACAACACAAAGGTGGGATTA
Source organism: Ambrosia x helenae (assembly GCA_030844895.1). Lineage (NCBI taxonomy): Eukaryota > Viridiplantae > Streptophyta > Magnoliopsida > Asterales > Asteraceae > Ambrosia > Ambrosia x helenae. The sequence continues at coordinate 99,949 of JAUTDX010000612.1, forward strand.
TTACAATCCAATTTTCCTTTCTCATTTAATGTATTATTAAGTTATAAACCCGTGTAATACACGGGTTGAAAAATATATAATATTATATAACTAACAAATATGCTATGTATGGAGCACCGTCGCCGGAAAACAACTATCCCCAAGAACATCTTATGTCGTATTACTAAACTGTTTGTCTCAAACCTACCGGAAGGCTGTAGTGGGAATGATTTGGCTGGTCAAGTACGAGCGTTTGGTCAGATTTATGACTTGTATATCGCAAGAAAACGTGATAAAAGCGGTAATCGTTATGGGCTTTTCTTGATTCTATTATGGCGCAAATGGGCTTCCCGGATAAGTGGAGGTTGTGGATAAAAGGTATTCTTTCTTCGGCTCGTTCGGCGGTCCTAGTGAATGGAGCGCCTACTTTTGAGTTTCAATGTCATAAGGGTCTTCGACAAGGAGACCCTATCTCGCCGTTCTTGTTCTTGATAGTGATGGAGGCGTTAACATGCTTATTCAATAAAGCCGCAAAGATAAGAGTATTTGAAGGGGTGTCCTTGGAGAAAAAAGGGCCGGTTGTCTCTCATTTATTTTTTGCGGATGACGCTCTTTTATTTGGTAAGTGGTCGGCGAATAATATTGTGGTGGCGTCAAGAATTCTTCGTATCTTTTACTTGTGCTCGGGCTTAAAAATAAACATCCATAAGTCTTTCTTATATGGTACGGGGGTTTCTAATGAAGACGTTTTGGCTATGTCTGAAGTGGTGGGTTGTCGAGCCGGTTCTTTTCCTTTTGATTATTTGGGCGTATCGGTTGGCGCAAATATGAATAGGAAAAATAATTGGAGAAAAATTGTTGAAGTTTTTGAATCGAGGCTCTCTTCTTGGAAGGCAAACTTGCTATCTATTGGTGGGAGGCTTACTTTACTGAAGTCGGTATTACAAAGTCTCCCTATTTACTTTTTCTCGCTTTACAAAGCTCCTGCTGGAGTTATTGATAATCTAGAGAGCCTGATGAAAAGATTTTTATGGTCGGCTTCGTGTGAGAAAAATAAACTCCATTGGGTATCCTGGGAACGGGTCACGCGCGAAAAAGCTAAAGGGGGTTTGGGTGTTAGTAGGTTAAAAGATGTTAACAATGCTCTACTCGCAAAATGGGCTTGGCGTTTTAGATCAGAGGAAGGGTCGATGTGGAAAAGCATCATCCTGGCTTGTCATAATGGCCGAAGCCGGTGGTCAGGCCTGCCTTGCATCACCGGTAAAATGGGGGTCTGGACCATTATTGTCAAGAATTGTGAAAAATATAGATGCGGGGAGAAGCTTTTTCTTGGTCTTTTGAAGGGGAAGCTTGGCGATGGTTGTGATCGATGTCGTTGGGTCGGTCAAAAATATAAAAATAAGTAGTATAATGCAAGTTGAGTCGTCTCCACAGGGAATTGGTGGAAAGAGTAGTTTTGTAACTTTAACTATTAAACTAAAACTTAATTATTTTGTTTTTGCTTTGAAATTTAGAAAACGAATTTGAAAAGTTGTAAACAGTAATGAGAAAGAAGTAACCCCCTCCGAGCTTCTGGTTCTATGATTCACCCAAACCTGGTTAAATGGTAGGATACCACATAGACATGGTTTTGTTAAACGATTCAAATCAAGTGATAACCGAACACAAGTTTTTAATAATAACCTGTACAATTCGATTACCAACCCACAAGTATCAATTACCCTCCCACTTATCAAACTGCTCACGATGCAAGAAAACCGAATGCGAATGATAAAAGGATAAGCAATTGCAACACAGATGAATTATTTAAATGATTTAAACCACAAATATTCTTCAAACAAGTGAAAAACAATCCCAAGTACCAAATCAAACAAGTTAAAGGGTTTCACAAACTAACCATACACCCGGAGGTGGTTACATAAAGAAACTAGCCGCTCATCATGATTGTGTATGCTTCCATGGATGATTTTGATGATAGATGCATGAAAAGAATGATTAAAATGTGTTTTGGAATGGTAAAATTCGTCCTAAGATCGTCCAAAACGGCTAGGGTTAAAGTCCCCTTTGTTTGTGGGTTAAGAACCTTTAAATATGGCCAAAATCCGGAATTTCGCGTCAATAATCAGATAGGGGCGCAAGCTTGCGCCCCTGGTGAAGCAGGTTGCGCCCCTAAAGGGCGCAAATCAGGCAAAAATCCTTGGCATCAGAAGGTTGCGCCCTGATGAGGTTGGTTGCGCCCCTATCTGCTGATAGGTTGCGCCCCTGTGTAAAACTTGGCTATTCTTCGTGTTTTCATCCCCGGTGCTCTCGGGTGACTTCCAATCCTTCTTAACTTGTCCCGGAACCCTCAAATATGCTCCACTTAATGCTTTTCACCACCGTGCACCTGCAAATCACAAACATTCGCAAAGTAACTATGTTCCATGCAATAAATCACATAAAAACACATACTTAACCACATTTACACATAGTAAAACACCCACTCATCAGGTTGTCGTATTCGCTTCTGGGAAGACGCGTGGTTAACGGATGATCCCTTGATGCTTAGATTTCCTCTCCTTTATGGAGTGGCCCATAGCAAGAGAAGATTGATTTGCGACTGCGTAGTAAATGGCGTTTGGTCTCCGGTGGATTATTCTCAGCCCATGAATGCAGGACAGGTTGAAGAATGGTCGCTGCTGTCTTTGATGCTGGGTCAGATAGCTTTGGCTGCTGGTTCAGACACGTGGGAATGGGCTGGCTCGAATGTTTTCTCGGTTGCTGCTGTTAAAGCTAAAGTGAACGAGTTCAGAAGTTATGACAACTTTTATAAACTCAAATGGGTCGGTTGGGTGCCGCTGAAGTGCCATATTTTGGCGTGGAGAGCTGAGATGGATAGGATCCCTACTGTAGAAGCCTTAAGCAAACGAAATGTTTTTCTGCCCAACGATAGATGCCGGCTGTGTGATGCTGACCTGGAATCTGCTAATCATCTCTTCGCTGCGTGTGGTTTCTCGTATGGGGTCTGGATTGGTATTTGGCATTGGTGTGGGTTGAATCCAGCCCCCGGTTATCACATAAGAGACATCCTCGATCTTTATAATCAAGCTTCAAATGGCAAGTGGGGAAAAAAGATAGTGCATGGTATCATTTTGGTATCCTTTTGGTTGATTTGGAAAACAAGAAATGAGAAAATCTTCAAAGGGTTGGAGCCTAAGGTTTCGCGCATTGTTGGTAGTATTAAATCTGTGTCGTTTTTATGGTTAAAACATAGGTCTAAGTTCACGGACCTCGTTTGGGAGGATTGGTGTAAAAACCCTTTGTACATGTTGTATATTTAGGGGTGTCGTCCTTGCTTTGAGGTCGCCCCCGTGTGTGTTTTAATGAAAGTCATTGTTCAAAAAAAAAACAAATATGCTATGTTTAAGAAAACATACACATTTCATGGTTAAAAAAATCAGTGTTTTATACTAATACAATAAAATATAATGTAATATTTTAACATATACAATCGTTAAGAAATGAACATTGACGTGACAGTTATAAATTTTATTAAGTTAATTTTTAAGATTTTTTTTTTTCAAATAGGAATATACTTTGATTTTTTAATACCACCTATTTTTTATTATTTAAATATTGTATTTTTAATTAATTACAATTCAACCACATCAACTATTAACTTTTAGGTATTAATTATCTTTATTGTTTTTCATTTTTAGTGTTTTATCTAACATAAGTTTAAACTTGGTAAAGTTTTTAAATAAAAAAATAAATTTATTTAAGGTATTAATAATTAATTTTATATTAAATTTATTTGGTTAAATATATAATAACTATTTTTAATTAAAAACATAATTATCCATAATTAAGTAAGATAGAAAGAAATAATATTTTTGATTAAAATATAATTATATCGGAGACATAATATCTTTAATTAAAAGATAAATATTCATAATTAAGTAGGAGAAAAAAGTTAGAAAACCAAAATCAAAAACAGATGGCTCCGGTTAATGACATATATCCAAACTTATATTGGTTTATTATATATAAAATAACAGATAATATATGCTACACATTAATAGTGTGGCCGTACTAACATGCATCGCCCCTATTTTGCTAAGGTGCACTAATACTTAAAAATCATTTTTTTAGTAACCCCCTTATCTTATGGATAAACATTTTCTACAAGGTACTGGATTTTTTTTCTTTTTAGGAATTAACATTTGGTATCGGGTACTTGTATCGAACCGATACTTTTGGTACTGCTTGGTACTAGTGTAGTGATATTTTCTTTATTGGGGAGAACCAAATCAATATCGTTTTTATAGCCTTCTCAACGTGACTTTATAAAATTCATTGAAAATAGAGTTATAGGGTTAGGATCAAATACATAGTGAAACAAAAAGAGGAAGTCGTAGGAAGGGTATCAAACGGACTCCGATTGAACTCATTCAAGTGGCATTGGAACCGTCTTATCGAACCCTACGACGTTAGTTTTTAGGTCTTCGTTATTTGGGGTTTTAGCTTTTAGTTTTTAAAATATGCGTTATACCATTGTGTCTTTTATGTATCATTGTGTCTTTTTCTTATTTTCATGATTGTGTCATTTTTCAATTCGTTGTGTCTTTTTTTTTCAGCATTGTGTCATATTTTTTGGCACTGTGTTATATTTTGTGGTCATTGTGTCATATTTCATGTTCTATTTTGTTTTTTGTATCCTTCTCACCCTTCTCATTTTTGTTACACTATATAGAATAACTTTACCCAAGAGTTATATAAGCAACATAACATTTATTCAGTAACGTTACTTTTCTGTTTCAATATATATTTATGGAGTTCAAACCGTGCTTCACAGCAACGCACGAGTGTAAACCACGTCCCACGAAAACCCGAAAAACTACAGCTAGTATTCTAAAAACTCATGACTAGGTATGTGTTTGATCACACAAGTGAAACTTACCTAAAAATATTCGACCTACAACAAATATACATTATACATTATATCTCTTTAAACCAAATATGTATCCTACTAATATTTAACCTACAAATGCACACAAACATATGTATTATTTATATTACGACGAACTGATTTTCTAGAAATTTATTTCAAATAAACTTGATTTGGTTTATTTTTTATTTTCATAACACATTGTGCCCAAAACGAAGTAAAACCGGGCAAAAAGCGAAGATCCTATTGGTGGGAGAGACACGCCCCGTGCCTCACGATGCATGGGCCGTTCCTCATCCACAAAACGGCAAAAATATATTTTCAAGAAAATACGAGATCTATGGGGTCCCACATAGTGGACCATAGGTCGTGTCTTCTAGGCATGGGCCATGTCTTCCAGGCGCGGGCTGTGCCTCGAGTCCAGCTTCTATGAATAGGTTTCTCCTCCATTTCAACTTGGTTACATCCTACAACACACATTACTTCTACCCACTTCTTTCAAACTTTATAACATTTAAAATTCGTATGAACTAAATATATATTTTTCAATCCTGTGATGATTAATCCAAGTATGTTAAAATTTATCTTTAAAGCTATGAACGGCTAAAGTTCTTGTGTGTGTTGAATGACTTTGAGTAGGAAAATAGTGAGTTTTTTCAAATCGTTAAAACCTTATTATAAATCTTGTATTTTGTTAGTTCAAAACATTCATGTTTATATATTTATCTAGGACCAACATGTTAATTGTTTTAATAGAGGGTTAGAGGTTTTGGTTTTAGGCTTCATGCTTGGTAACTCTTGCCTTGGTGTGGAGATAGGATCAAGCCACCAAATGACTTGGTTTATTTAGGATTAAAATACTAATGTATTTTTAATACTAAAACTCGGTGTTGAATGATTATGTTAACAAGTTGAGTGAGATAACCTCTTATGACTATCTTTTCTACTTGAATCTATAAAGTCTCCAACGGCCGACTAGTTTTCTTGCTGATTTCGTTAACGAGTTATACTTAATCCAACTTTGTAGAAGGTTTCTCTACTGATTCTGCTCCAATATGGTTGAGTGTGAAACGACCCCTAAAAAAAGGAGTTCACTTGTGCAAGCATTAACACAGAGAACTTCTTACCTAAAAACAAAATAAGCTCTTGGTATCCGTAGTAAAACCTAGTTAAGAAAGCATCAAGAGTGAGTAGAAAACTCAAATACCCATCCTCTTAATATTGATTAGAAAACATATTTTTATTTTATTTTGTCTTATTTTATCAACCCCTCAACTTATCTTTTGGTTTGACTAGACGTTGACGATAACTCGGTACTAAAGGCTCAAGTATCTAGACGGCATCGACATCTTACCATCACTATATTACGTAAATGATGAGTGGTGTACTTGCCCTCACATAAAGTAAAAAATGATAGTAACTTATCGTGTTTACAAATTTAATAATTATATATACTCTAAGTCTCTAACAAACTATTTGTATTTACTGACATAACTTCACTTTGCATATTTAGGAGCTGTTTGGTAAGTGCTGAACCAGTAAGAGCTGAACCAGTAAGAGGTCTGAATGGGTAAGAGGCTCTGAACCAGTAAGTGCTGAACCAGTAAGTGTTGTTTGGTTAAACCTCTGAATAACTTTACAAAATTACTATTTTACCCCTCACCTTATTTTAATAAAAATCTTTAGTTTTTATTAAAAAAAAAACCACACATATACACGACATTAGCCAACAACCCTCTTCATCATCATTCACCTAACCCACCTCTTTCTTCCACACACTCTTTAACTCTTTAACTCCATTTTTTTCAAAATAATAATAATAATAATAATAATAATCAGAAGATCAGAACCAGTGCTCTGCAGAGGAGAGGAGGAGCAAGGGTAATCCGAGGAGAGGAGGTCGGAGAGTGACGAGGAGGAGACGGTGCCGGCACGGGTTCTCATTCGGGTCGGAGCAGAGGAGAGCAGAGGAGGAGAGTGGTGAGGGCAGTTGCGTCTTTTTTTTCATTCAGAGAGTGTGAGGAGCTGAATGGTTCAGACTGAACCACAACCATTCAGAGGTTGGATTTTTGCAACCAAACAAGCTCGACCTCTGACCGAATCAGAGGTTGCCTCTGAATGAATCATTCAGAGGTGAACCAAACAGGGCCTTACATGTGAGCAACTTCAATTTCAATGCAACTTTCATATTGAGTTATTCACGGACTTCTTGAACTTTTTATAAAGTTATCATGTCAAATCTTAATGGTTGGCATAAAGGGGATGGATTTAGGAATATTGTCCCAAACAAAAAAAAGAGGTCCCAACCGAAACTATCTTCATAAACTATATTCATACTTAATATTTTTTTAATATATTAAGACAGCAATTATATATCATAACTCATTTTTCAAGAAGGTTAAACTAGTAACTTTATTTGTTCGATGGGCTTGTATGGGTTACTTAAATTATTTTTTTTATATAAAACTAACTTAGGATAGTATAAATATTCTAGTCGCAGCCACCATTGCCATTCACCATCACAACCGCAGTTATCACAAACACCATTAATAAACGAACCTGTGATTGAAGTTCATGTTTTGGTCGCAACCCTGCTTTGACTGATACTTCTGTTAAACATCTAAGTTTGACTCGAACATGTTTCAACCCGTTACCCGACACAACCCACTTGTTTTTCCGTAGTAAAAAACGGATCATGGTTTGAACATATTTCTATTGCATGTTTTAGTCACGAGTTTGGAAACAAAAACATACACATATGAAGATTATACCTTTTCCAACAGTGTCTTGTTTACATACAGACAAAGATTGAGAAATTAATAAATTACACCTACACCAAAAGGTGAATCATCCTTCATGAAAAAAACAACTCCTGCAGGCACAGAACACAGAACGTTAGCGAATCTTTGAAATTGGAATGACTTGAACATGTTGCTATGCATTAATTTAAAGTCGTTTGGTACATAATATAAAAACTACTATGCCACTCAAGAAGAGCACCTTCACTTGGGAGTATTCATAAACCGATGAAACTGACCAAAACAAAGCAAGGACGTCGATTGAGATTTTATAGAGGTTTTAAGGGTCCTGCTGGCGGTTTCAAACTTGGAACCGCCTGTGTAAATCAAACTTGCCATCTAACCATCTTTTTTTTTTTTCATTTTTGGCATACGTGTCGAATCTTTATAAAAACTAATAGAAACTTAAACATGTTTCCATAAATAGCTTGTCAAAAGAGTGGTTAAAACGGTTTGGACAAAAAACTTTGTCAAAAACTGACCATGAACACATGGTATGACTAGCTTCAGAAAAACAATAGAAAGAAATGAATAAAAAAATTGTAGAAAACCTTATGAAGAAGAGAAAAGGAAACAAACTTGGTGTACCTTCAATTTGAGGGAGATAAAGGCATATATCAAGAAGTGAAAGCAAAAACTCTATCCGTGATCTTGGTTCGGCAAATTGGACATTCGGAACATGCAAGTGAACAGGATTTACACACTGCAAAAAAAGTTGAGGTATAAAAAGGTTGAATACAAACATTTGAAAAACTAAGTTGGTTTAAAGAAACTTACAACTAAAATGGCGGCAGGGAAGAAGCATTGCTGCTGTTGGTGACTCGAAGCATACTTTACATACATGAGAATTTGCATCTCCATTCCCAACATAATTAACCTCCTTTTCCTTCATCTCTTGCATTCGAGCCTGAGCATATTGTAATTATGAGCCAAATAAAGCTATAAAGTATAAACTAGAGGTTACATTTCGGCTCATTTATTTATGAGCGGGTCGACTCTTATTATGGGTAGTGAAAAGATACTCCAAGGGAACTGGTCAAACGGATTGAAAATTGACCAAAATGTATTTCTAGTGCATAGAATCTCCTAAATCATTGTATTCAAACAATTAGATTACTATAGACATTTGAAGTAGGGATGAGCACATAGAGCCGAATACCGATCCCGTCCTGTCCCGATCCCGTACCGAACCGAGGGTGTTCAGTATCGGTACTCACATTTAGAGGTTTTCGGTTTCGGTATTATCGGTATTGGGTTTTGGGAGATTTCGGTATCGGTATTTTCGGGATCGGTATCGGTATCGGTTGGTACCGATACCGTCCCGAGCTCATCCCTAATAGACAAGATATACTTCTTACTTCTATAATCACATTTGATGCACAATACTTTATAATATATTCGAAAAGTTTGAACAAAAAACTTCTGGGTGAACCTGACCTAAAGCGTTTCAACCCGTACTATAAAAAGTATATTATATGTTTTGGCCCGTAAATCGACCCGCCCAACTGGCCTACCAGAAATTACTTCAAAGTCATTTCGAACCAATGTATGTATGTACCTTCAAACGAGCAACAAGAGGCTCTTCCTTGGTCACATTCTGTGTTGTTTGTGAAACGCTCAAGATGCGGCTCTCTTTGACCACCGAGTTATTTCCATCGCCATTTTCTACTTTCAGGGTATTCACATTTTCAGATCTCTCAGGGTGATTTTCATTATTGTTTGATTCGGGAACAGTTACAGAACCTTTTGCTTCTTTCTTCAGCTGAGCAACAAGAACCCACATGTTTGCCAAATCATTTTCCAAAGATGCTTCCTTTTTCTTTGACTCCTCAACTTTCTTCCTGTATTCCTCTTCTATTAGTTCCTTCTCGGACAAGGCAGCCTCAAGCTTTGCCTCCCGTTGCCTCCTTGCCTGCAATTCCATCCTTAAATCTTCTACATCAAGGCTCCATGAGTCAAACTCATCATAGGCGTCTTTGACTCGGCTAGAAGAACGTCCTTTCCGACCCGGTTTTACTGGATCATACTTGCGGTTACCACCATTTGCGGATTTGGAGTTTGCCATTTCACAAGCAGCCACCAATTCTTTCTCCAGTTTTGCGTTCTCTAGTGAAAGTTTAGTGACTTCACCTGCTAAATTCTTTAGTTCAACTGCAGCAGCAGATGCTAATTCCTTTGCGTAAGAGGCTTCTTCTGACAATTTCTGATTCTGCACATATAATCCACTGTTCTCCTCTAGAATTTGAACACGCTCTAGCTTCAGTTTTTCATTCTCTACCTCCTGAATCAAAGAAAAAGTTGAAGCAACCAGAGTATGTCAACAAAACCATATCACCTTCTTAACTTGTGAATTAGAAATCATGGTTGAAACTACTAAAAAGGGATGTAAAGCAGTATATTTGACAAATCCAACCCATTTGTTATGAACAGTTGATTGGGTTATGTTTTATTTCAAAAGGGTCGTATTGAATAGCATAACAAGAAAGGGAATAAGTCAAAGGTCAAACGAATTAAACTACTCAAAGGTCACCAAAGTGTACTTTTAATGCCCCCCCCCCAAAAAAGAAACTATCGAAACTCTGTAATGATGAATAATTTATAGGTCTTACGACCACAAAAAATATATGGTTCGTAATGGTAAGCAAACCAATACAATCATACTGTAGTAATCACCTGAATCTTAATTTTGGTCCTCAGTCCATCAATGTACTCTTTGGATCCATGATGTTCTGAAGATGCCTTTGACTTCTCATTAGCCACGGATAGCTGTTGTTCAAGCAGCATAATTCTCTCATGGAGTTCTTTGTTTTCTGCACACTGTAATTAAAAAAGGAATAAATTCAATCGCTGTTATATGCTGTACAGATTGTGGTATGTATATGGCATAAAACTTTGATGATAACGTTTCCTGCATCAAAGTCTGCAATGTAGCATTGATATGCATAACAAAGGCAATGAGTGCACATAGTATATGAAATACACATGTGAAATTAATAATTGTCTTTGACCAAATGTTATAAATAGAGATTTATGTGATTTAGTATCTACACGCCTTTGCATTATCAATACCTTGTTCTGCAGTTCTTCCTGGAGGATGCGGTTGTCTGCTGTCTTGAGCTGCAATCATGAACAGCGTTTTGAGGAAAATGATCAAAAAAAATTCAATACCATGTACACAGCTTATGATTACTTTCAGTTAGATTGAGAAAGATATTATGTTAATCATTGCTGGTATATTAAAAAGCATACTGACTAACTGACCTCAAGCTCAAAACCCTTTTCATCACATTGTGTCATTAATTTCATCATCGTCTGTTTTAGAGAGCAAAAGTAAGAAGTCAGTAGTGTAGAGATTGCAGAAATTACTGAAAGAAACAAACTTTTAAAAGAAAATCAACAGGGAAATGTGTACCTGCTGCATATCAGACAACGATGTATTAGAAATTGAAGCTTCATTGCTTTCAACGATCTGTTTCTCCAAGGCTCTCATTTGCTTTCTTTTTTCTTCTATTTCATGTTCCAGGTTTTCTATCTGTGGACCAGCATATGTTTATAAGTAAACTAAGTACGCATTTTGATGTTTAATTTTTACACCCAGCATTAAATCAATATTTTCCACAACGGTATCTGAATTAGCCACGGTGTGTGTAAGGTATGTGGGAGAGGAAAGAGGGAAACAAAACTTTACTTGGGTTTTCGAGCTCTCAGGATCATTTGCAGACTGCTCTACTAAACGCTTCAAGGTGCTAGTACTGAATGCAATCTCTCCTGCAAGCATCTTCACTCTCTCCACTAGAAGGTCCATCTCATCGATTGATAGCCCGCCCTATGGTCAAACAAAATATGATTAAAATTAACGTTTATACTTGTGTAATTTGGAGGAAAAAAATCTGTAAACTTGCTATGAAACTGGAGATAAGATAAGTTCCACTAGTGCACACAATCATCAGCCAATAGCATGTGTAACTCACAAAAACTGATTAAACTAGTTACTAGGAATAAATCAAGTATCATCATGCTGGCCTCTTTTTCTACATGCATAACATAAAGATGCTCAATTTCAACCCAATATCCATTTACATGAAAATGTGTTAACTTGATTATATATTACTATTACAGTTTAAACGGGTAACAGTATAAATTTCCGAATAAACAAAACAACTCGGCTGGATTAAATGCCACTCAAAGTATACTCCTATGTTTACAACCTCTTAAATTGTTTCATCAAAAACTACCTTAATAATAATAGTCCTTATAATCATACTTGATACAATGCTTATTTTAATATCTAAAAAAAGTTGACAAAAGGTGTTGGTAGGGCAACCCAACACATTTTGTCCCATCCTAGAACATTAATACACCTGCTATAACCGCTCAGTTAGGCATTTAGCCACTTATAGTTCACTCTCTTCCGTGTTCCATATAGAGCAATTATGCTAACCATGGCAAATATGATGGTCTCTGCATGTGTAAATATGCATTTATGAGTTATGACTTATAACCATAATAAGGGTTAGTTCAAAAGCTTGCAAAATATTTCCTTTCTTAACACTATTTCTGAAACCATTAGCATTTGATAAATCATAAACGTATCTTACACACCCTCTAATCGAGTAATTGTACTCTAAGATCTAGACCTTTGTCCACCATGGGACTTGAACCCTCAACCTCATCGGGAGGGAAACATTTTTATCACACCTTGCTACCACTACGCTACAAGCCCTTTGGTGATGATAAGCATCTACGGAAAGAAACTAATAACATGCCACAAAGGAAATTTAAATCTTCTGTTGTATTGCATTGTTCTTACATAAATGATAAAACTATCAAATAATTGAAGTGCCCTGCTGAGATTTGAGATATAACTCCTAGTGCCAATTTAAATAAAACCACCAGATAGAAAAGACTGTAAAACATACTGTAATACGCTTCACGCCACTGCCAGCACGACTAATGACTTCACCCGCATGATTAGAGTCAGTGATAGTGCTACCCGCTGCTGATAAATCGCCGGAAACTAAGTCATTTTGAAGGTCACTTTGCAAGAGCAGAGAACCATTCTGAAACAAATGACATCATCAAGAAGGATCATTAGGCTCAGTTTTCATGGATCAAAATGCAATACCAAATGAAATAAACACAACAATAAGCAGGAATACATGATGTAGATGCCGAAGGTTACATGTGGTTGTGATATAAAGTGTTACATGGAAAATTTTATCGAGAAAGATTAACCTACATCATCGTCATTAGCAGGAATTGTATCTTTTGAAGAAACAAGTATTAGCTTTGTTAGCCTCTGAATTCTGCTCATGAGAGCAGCCTTGGCTTCTTCCTCTTCCTCTAATCGCGATTGCATCTTCACTTGTCCTTCTTCCAACTATTGATACAAATATTACACGATAAAGTTAAAAGTGAAACTCAGTTCAAAAAACTGCCTAAATGAAAAAGCAACAAACAGTGCGTGTAATAGAAAATAACAAAAAGAAAAGCACACTTTTTGTTTCAAGCTCATTATCTCTTCTGGATTGACACCTACAAGCATCCCCCTACGCAACTGATCAAGCTCAAGTTTAAGAGCTGATATCTCTCTTGGTACTTCTTAATCAACGATTTTTCATCAATGATCTACAAGATGGATGTTTCAAAAACATATAAAAGTGATATTAGAATGCCTGTTTTCTCACAATGCTGTAAAACATATCAAATGTTGATGTGATAACAAACCTTATTTTGAGAAGCATAAATTTCAATGCGTTTTTGCTCTACTAGCAAATTTTAATGTATTATGAGTCTCCTCCATACTGCTAGATGCAGGGGTTATGGTGCAGATAAGCTGTAAATAGAAGAGAAGTTGGTTGTGGAAGCACTTATGCATATAAAGGGGTAGGGAAAGAAATATAAGTGATACTCAGAAGAACTAGAAGATGAGAGTTTTTTAAAGCTTACGGAAACATGTCCATGGCCACTTAAGGAAGACTGTAGAATACGGGTAAGTTTGGAATCTCTGTAGGGAATATGAGATGCTCTTCCCTCGCTAAGCTTTCCAATAACCTGCAAGTCCAATTCAGATCATCAAATGACTCTACATAAAATAGCATAACTAGCAAGAAAAGTGGCAGAAGTGGCCATTAAACAGCTTGTACACTTGGTTATAACAGGCATGAGGCGCTCTGAGGCGCTTAGGGTCCTGGAAGCTGAGGTGAGGGCGCTAGCCAGCCGCCCAATATATATAAATACTTATAAATTAATTTTAGATAATAGTCATAATACTATCTACTTGTTAATCCTTAAACACCTAAAAATAACTAAATACAACAACAACCACCACCACCACCACCTTACCCAGTAAATCCCACCATTAGCCAAGCTAAGGGTAGGGTCTGGGGAGGGTGAGATGTAGGCAAACCTTACCTCTATCTTTGCGGATAGAGAGGCTGCTTCCAGAGAGACCCTCGGCTCAACAACACACACTCGACAAGTAAACAGCACTAAGAAACTAATAAAGAGCTATTGAATTTAAAGAAAAATTGAAAGCGTTATATAGTGAAATAAAGGTATATATGCCATAGAACAACATAACTCATACACACCAAAAAATACAAGTCACCCTTATTGGCCTCCTACCAGTGAAAGAAAAAGTCTAAGCTCCTAGAACCCACGCTATGATACAACCTAACCCTCCCTAAAAATAACTAAATAAGATAAGAAAATAAATTAGTAAAATTTATTAACAAAAAAAAGGATGAACAAACAAGCTAAATGTACAACCAAATCTCAGTTGTAGTTAATACTCTAACATAATTTCTGGGAGTAATGTTGCGAAAATTCATAACCACTTACAGTTCCAAGGGTTAGAAGACTTTTGTTTATGTAAGAGCCTTCTTTTTCTCCTCAGTCCAGTTGTTTCAGTTTTTGAGCTCTCAGAACCCGCAAGATCGATTAGGTTCTAAAACAAAATAAACAAGTATTCAATAAAGCAGACAACAAGATTTAACTCACGCCCTAGGAAAATGTAAAAGAGGATGTACATACAAGTTGGGAAAATATGACTCCATCGTATTCGTCACCATGGGAGCTACTTTCAATCATCTGCAAGTTCGAAAATAGGTTATATTTGTGTATAGTTGTCAAAGTAACGTGTTAACTAATAAACACAAATGAGAAACTTGAGCTCATATAGAGATAAACTTTGTGTGAACCACTTACCAGGGTAAATATTGTGTGACTACGGCTGCTAAGAAGGTTGAAGTTATTTGAACCAATGTGCCGGTGCTCTGGAAACAGCAAATATCAAAAAAGAGTTGAATGGTATCAATGAAAACATTAAAACCAGTGATGTTGCTTCTGTTTCAACTCTATTTGCACCCTAACAAACGCAATATAACTTGCCTATCAACAATCAGCTCTCTCTACAGTTACTTCTGATTTCAATGTGGATAAAAAATAGCTGCTACCGGATCTAATGGGTTAGCTCAAAAGAAAATTCAGTATTACCTTCACCAGCAGCAATGAAAGAAAGGGCATGCCCAGGAGATAAAACCACCTCTTCCTTTATTCCTTCAACATATGTACCCTGTTAATGGATACAAAGCACAATCATACCACGATTGTATAGAATAGCCTCCACAAAACATGATGAAATTATACCATGACAAATCAATGCCAAAGGTAATTGAACTACTATATTTAAGCAAACACACACAAAAAAAAATGTATTCTACATTGAAACTGCCTCCTAATGATATATATGAATAAGACAGAAAAATGCAAAGCAAGTTACTGCAGAAACCTGTGCATCTTCTCGAACACGAAGATTTTGTCCTGTTGGATCGAGCAGATCATTAATCACCTGACATGAGAAGCATAAGCAGCAAGGTTAATCAGATTACATAGCATATAAACTTCATCTGAGTTTCTCAACAGAGTATACAGAAACTACAAAATGGAAGGGGAATGGATGCCAGATATTAATTAGCAACTAGCAAGCTTCTTATGTAGCATTAGCAGCACTAGTAAAAAACGAGGGGTGTTCTGTTTTCAAATAATTAAAGTATCAGTGGTATTCAATCCCTTTGTTCTACCCATTGCAAGCAAACAATTTCCAAGTGATGGCTTACCTCGTTATATATCTCGATATATGACACACGCAGCAAGAATTCCCTTCCTGGTGTCTGAAATGTATATACAAGGTGTTCATTGTTCAAAAACTATAATAATGAAATAATTAACAGAGCAAATGTACCAAAAGTGCATCCCCAATTATGCATACAATATATATGTCTGTGTACATGCATATATGTAGGTATAAAGGGAACAGTAAATATAAGAGAAGTTGCCAAGGGCTTGCAAAATGTTACATTTAAGCATTTAGAAACTTTCTAAGAAAACTTACATCCTGAATAATGCTGAAAACATCCTTTATCGCCAAGGGTATTATTCCTGGAGAATTATGATCACCCTGACAAGACAATTGAGAAGAATACAGTTATGAACAACAAACATATGTTCACATTACACATATGTAGTTTACAATAAGTAGACCAGCAAACTATCTATAAACATTTGCACTTTACATTCAAGAAAGTAAAGCAAGGTACAAAAAGTATTGGCAAATGTTTGCATCTAATAAATAAAGCTCAAAACTAGTCTACAGCGATTTGCAAACAGCAATCAGTAATTATAACTTTTAACTTGATTATGATGTTTCCACAGCCTGAAAAGAAAACACGCCTTGGCCTTCGGCTCTAATGGGGTACAGATTTCAAACACAATTTTCAAATATATCATATCAGATCTTAGTCTTAACTCTTATAAAAACGTGCAATCTTGTCAAATATTATATTAAGTCTTAGTCTTAACTCTTAAGAAACCGTGCAATCTTATCAAACACATTTTTGTGTTGTATCAAACAGAAATCAAAAACCAACATACATTACACGCAAATGCAAACAAGGGAGACATAAAATGCATGTGTTTTTTTAATGGTAATAGTCGATTATTTCTATACCTATCCAACTGACTTTTAAGTACCAGAGAAATCCCAACTGGTATACTTTCAATTGCCAATGGCAGCTTACCCACTGCAAGCTCAGAAGCCATAGAATACAAAATGCTGCCTTTAAGACAATAAGATCTAGGATTTAATTTACTTACTCTTTAAACACTAGAGCTTGTAAGCGTAGATAATCCTGCAAGATTTGCTATCATTCTACTAAAAGTCTAAAAATGTAGTAGCCTTCATTCTCTTATAACCAACCCATTCATGGTCTACTTTAGAGGGTTGCAATCTACCTCTATCAGTGCCTCAACTTCTCTGTATGCATCATCCCAACCTTCTCACATGTATCCGTATTTCTAATCCAATCATTTATGCCATGTGGCCACACATCAATCTCAACATTCATGTCATCAAATGAGCAAAAAAAAATACAACACTATTTTACAACTTACAATGAAATCATGATTACCTAATTTGTATTGAGACGTTTTACAAGTTGATTTTGGTAGCATTGCATCAACACAATTTGACAAATAACTACAAATGAAAAGTTAAAGGCCAAATACTAAGGAGTTAAAGTCCAATAGAAGTTTGATGCATTGATATACACCATATGCTTCTATCATGTTCTTCAAAGGTACAGAGCAACTATTATGTGTGGCATTTAAATGCTTCTAACAATGGCCTCGCATACGAGTACAATATTCTTACTTTTGTAAATAACCTGAAATCCGTAACAATTAATCAATGCCAAGGAAATAAATAATGTACTTACATGCATGGTATGCGTCTTCCCACTACTTGTAACACCGTAAGCGAATACAGTTCCTACATTATCAGGTTTACATTAGCTCTAGCAACTATATTCAGCAATAAAAATATCAAATCCCAAACATGATCAAGTTCTATCCCACCATTTATGCCTTCCATAGCAGCTCTTATAACCGGCGCAGCCGCTACTTCATACACTTCCTGAGTCTCCGCATATGATCCAAAAAACTTTATCTATAACAACAACACACACAAATATAAAATCAATTAAAACAAATCCAACATTTCCTAACCCCAAAATCAAAAATCCAAAATTAGTACCAAATGCATACGAAGTAGCCGGATTATACTCATTCCGCACAAGCTTATCCCCATCCGCGTACCACGCCACCTCATCTCCCCTCTGATACTCTCTCTCACTACAACAACAACAACCACAAACTCACCAAATCAATAACACTAATACAGATCAATACAGCATTGTCTTAACACTTCATTTACTACTAAAACAAATTCAAATTAAGATCCACAACAAACTAAAACTCAAAACTACCTCAACGGCCGAAACCGAATCGTGACCGAAATACTATCACCACCTCCAGATCTAGGAACAACATCATCAACCACCTCATCAATCATCTCATCAGGATAACCTACAGGCGATAATCCTCCATAACCACCACCGCCACGAGAATACATCGAATCGGAAGTATTTAAACCTAAATTAGTATCAGATCTGTAACCGTAACCGTTTCCAGAGGCTCCGTAAAATGTGGATGCAGATGATTGAGGTACAGACTGCTTGAAAGACGAAGACGAAGAAGACGAAGAGAAAGGACTTGAGCTGACTGGTCCTCTGGAAGAGGAAGCTGCCATTGACCGATTCAACTGACCGGATGATTTATTATTAATAATAATAATAATAATAATAATAATAATAATCGGACAAGTGTATAACTTAGGGTTGTCAGAGGTTCACATGCTGACAGAATATCATTAGAACGGAATCGAACATTGAGTGATTGATTTGAATGTATACGTTTAGAGAGAGAAAGACACAGTATATGTATTTGACTGTAGAGAGAGAGAATGTGTTGAATGTATACGTTTAGAGAGAGAAACTGTGTGGTGTAGAGAGAGTGTGTGTGTGGGTGTGTGTTTTTCTCTGGTTTAAGACAAAACACGATCTGCAAATGGTAGAGAGAGAAAGATAGAGAGAGAGAGAGAGTGACCGGGAAAGAATAAGAAGGATAGTGGAGGGAGGTAAGTGAACAATTTAAAAATAGAAGTAATTGTCTTTATTTAATTTTTTAAATTAAGACTGAATCTATCTACGTATTACCCATGTAATTAATGTTTCAACTTTTTAATGTGACATTATTATTGTTTTTTTTTTTTTTTTTTTGAGTTTAAGAAGGTATCAGAGCATTCACAATAGCTTCTCCAAATTTTCTTTATCTCCATCCATTCACAATCACTCACACCCACATATTACACTAAAAATCACCTCATTTCTCTCTCCTTTCTATTTAATAATACTTATTCTATACTTTTTATCATTACCTTTTCTCTCTCCTCTACTCACAACAACTTTTAAAAATATTAAAAAAATTATATAGGGTGAACAGTATCTCCTCCAAATTTACTGATGAACAGTAACTTTTCTCTCTCCTCCACTCACAACCATTTTACTACCACTTATCAAATTATGAAGGCTTCTCTCACATAAATTTTAGAGAAGCTATTGTGAATGCTCTCATTCTATTTATTGTTATAGCTTTTAGGTAGCATGGGGCGTCCTCGGTTAGAGGAGATCGGCCTAGGTAGTCGATCGGCTATACAATTTCAAGTCCCTCGGCTAGGCAAGACAGCTTGGGCGATCGGCTTGTGGTTGCCAATTTAGTTTATGCTTCAAATGGTCATGTGACTGTTGCTCTTTTAAAAAAAAAATTTATTAAATCCTTTAAATACTAATTCAAATATATTTCATCCAAATAGTTGGGTTATTCTACAAAGGCTACAAAAAATGAGAAGGGTGAGAAGTCACTAGAAAATGACATGTGTCCAAAGGATTAACAAGTGGGAGGGGTAATTTTGTCAAAAACATATGCATATGCAAGTCACATGCCATTTCCACCTTCATTTTTAAATGCCCGTAACTTTTTTATACGTCATCCGTTTTTAAAAAAATTATACCATAAAATTGAGCGTCGTTTTATCTTTAATATGAGTACCATATTACTATACTTTTGAAAAAAAAAAATTCAAAACCCACTTGCATAAACACACAAGGAATGTAAAACACAATGAGCACCAATTAAATATAGGGTATAAAACATAATCAAGAGTTTAGTAAAACACAATGGACGACATACTAAGAAACAATGAATAGAAGACTAAAACACAATGAATACTTTTCAGAAAAAAAAAAGTTGAAAACCCAGTTACGTAAGACACAATGGATGACATAAACGAAAGACACAATGAACAAAAGACTAAAAAACAATGAATACTTTGAAAAAAAAAAGTTAAAAACCCAATTGTGTAAAACACAATGGACGACATAATAAAGACACAATTGAACAGAAGATTAAAACACACAATGAATACTTTTGGAAAAAAAGTTGAAAAACCTAGTTACGTAAGACACAATGGAGATAACGTAAAACACAATGAGTACCAATTAAATATGCAATGAACAATATGGTATAAAACACAATGAACAGTCTAATAAAACACAATTGACGAGATATAAAAGACACAATGAATATTAGACTTAAACACAATGAACAACATAATAAAACACAATGTACGCCTAAATACAAAACTCATTTGTGTAAAACACAATTAAAAGCATACTAAAAACACAATGGACAAAGTTAAATCATGTGTAGACTAAAAAAACATAAATATAACATATTTATAAAGCACACTGCATACTATAACACAATGAACGTGCGGAAGACACAGTGGAGAAAAAAAAAACCCATTTAGCACGTTATTTTTTTCAATTTTAATGTAGTAATGTGTACTCATATTAAAGAAAAAAACGCTCGTTAATATGGTGAAATTTTTTTGAAAAAAAATATCGTATGAAAAAGTTATAGACGTTTTAAAATGATGGGGGAATTGACATGTGCATTGCATGTGGAGAGAGAGAGTCAACAAATGTGGTTTTCCTTTTATGCCCTTTCTCTAATTTATTATTAATTTTTTTCAAATAAACTAATCTCAACCCTTTAAATATATGATCAATGGATCACAATACTTCTCACCCTTCCTAGAAAAAGTGTCTTGTGTATTTGATCCTAACCCTTCATCCAAATCCATTTCAAACCAAATCCATCCATTTTTTCTAATCTTTAACCATGGAGAAGCAAAAAAAAAATGTTGCGAGCTCACGAGGCGTGAAACCGACGTGATGGTGGTCCATTACCTCCTGAATTTCAAGGTGATTTTTA